>OX465095.1:74703345-74808345 GCA_949987625.1 Chalcis sispes | reverse complement strand
AATCACTCGATAAAATTCTTTGTGAGATATTTTTAATCGGATACTTTTGATCGATATATTTGTGAAAGCAAAGAATTTTAAATGGACATGTCCTTTTTTTGAATATATTATAATTATAAAATTTTTTATTTTTTTAAACCATAGGCTATTATAAAACACAGTTATTAAAATTATAAATATTAAAAAAAAAAAAAAAAAAAAAAAAAAAAAAAAAAAAAAAAAACAACAACACAAATGCAAAACGTACGATCTGCACGTGTCATTAAATTGCATCGAGCAAAAAGAAAATATCGGAAAAATGAAAAGTCGACGTACTGTAAATGCGAATATGTAAATACGGAAAAGAAAAAGAAAAAGGAAAGCTAAGAGACTTTGGCTTAGCGCGCACTAGCCGCGCGAAACATCTCAAATACGGAGGAGTGCTCCACATTTATCCAATCTAATTTCACCCTAATGACTCCCGTTCTCTAAATACCGAAGCAATTTCTGCAGGCGACTCGTTGGCATGTCGATTTTCAGATCCTTCTCTTCTCTCTCTCTCTCTCTCTCTCTGTCTTTCTGTTGCATGTTCCAATGTGGGACATTCCTTTAACACGCGGTGTATATGCCAACTCGCTCGGCGAAACGCGCACGAATTTATGCCTCGAGACATTCCTGTTAAATCCGACAGCACATTGTTCGCCCGAGCATCGATAGAGTCAACAGGCTGGGATATAGTTATTTTACTCCTCTATACTTTGCATTTTTAACTAAAGAATGTTGCTTGTTTCTTTCTTTCTTTCTTTTTTTTTTTTTTTTTCTCTTTTCATTAAATTTTTTCTTTTCTTTCTTTTCATTACCGTTGAATTTTCATATGGCACGAAATGATTCCGCGCGGATAAGAGAATTGACTTAAAATAATAGAGATTTTTCAAAAGAAACGAGTGAATGACTTTTACGAGAAAGAAAAACCGTCAGTTTAAACTGTATTCGCTGAATTTCAAATGATGTCGCTAACTTGGCGATAAAGTTTTAAAACAGTTAGCGAGAGATTGAGAAAACAGTTATATTTGCTTTTAAAATGTTTTTTTTTTTTACCTTGTATTTAAAGTAATTTATAAGCTTTAAAAGAATAAGCAATTTGTTTAAAAATATTTACTAAATACAGACATTGTACTATTGAAATACAAACAAAAATTTTATTTGTTTTTGAACGATAAATTTTTTTAATTACTTTCTTGAATGCATTGTAAATTAATCATGTAATATTTTAATGCTTTATAGTATAACATATGATTTCATTATTTATTAATAAAACATCTTCTTTGAATATATTTACTCGAAATAATTTATAATAACTGTAATCCGATGTAAGTGGAATGAGTTTGAACATGTATTAATTTGAAATTCCTAATAAATTTAATAACAAAATTAAATATTACTGAATAAATGAATCAACCTTAGTGCAATACTCTTCAAATTAATAAATAAGAATGTTCACAATAATATATCTATCAAATTCGGTTTCAAGATTTATGCATTTTTTAATTTACTATTATACTGGATTTTGAAATACTTTTAATTTCGAAATGACGTACGGTAAAATTAAATTATTTTTTAATATAAAATAATTAAAATTGATAATTTAAAAAAAAATATATATATACATATATGTGTATTAAAATAAATTTTACGTCTTGAACATGAAAGTATTAAAATTTTAATTTAATTCAATTGTATACAAATGCACGCGACACGTGTAACGTTTTAGTATGTATCATCTCGATTTATAAGCAAAAGTCGAAGAATGCAAACAATGCAATAATTTTCGCTCTTAAATCGTTCGTTAACAAGCTGATTAAAAAGAAAAAAAAAAAAAAAAAAAAACAAGATTTTTTAACTTTCGAAAACAACTTTTTACCCCTCGTCAATAACATCGCGAGTGAGAAAGCTACTTTGCAGCCATGGGAAAAAAAAATATATATACACGTATATTTTTTACAGCTGTCGTCGGCAGATTTTGACAGGAAACGCGTAAGTAAAGCTTTAAATTGACAAAATCACAATGACGCATGTATTCGTTCTGTCTCTGTCTCTGTCTCTCTGTCTCTCTCTCCTCTCTCTCCCCAACTCCCCTTAAAATCCCCTTTAGGCTCCTCTTACGAAAAAGCTTTTAAGATCCCAAGGAAACACAGCTCTTTCACTCTCCATCTTTCTCTCTCTCTCTCTCTCCGTGTATTCACCCTTCTCCCCCTCCCTCCTCCGATTAACGCACAAGGTTTCATCTCCCACACGGAGGATAACACGTCTATGTATGTGTTGGCAAATGCGTGTGTGTATCCTTTCTCGGAGAACATTAGAGCAATTGAGTCGTCGTCGTCGTCGTCGTCGTCGTCTTTCTCCCCTCTTAACTCACCCTCTCTTGTACTTCCGGCGTCGAGACGGCTGCCCCCTCCGATTTTTACTCCATCTCTCCCTCGCCCTCGTAGCCAAGGAGACTTTCGCCGAGGACCAAAGGTTTTATGTGGCGCTGGCTGCAACGACGCCGTACATCTATAAAACGAGTGAGTACACGTATAGAGAGAAAGGAGACAAGGAGAATAAGGATGGAGAGGGATGCACGCACGTATAAATGTGTATACATATATACGTATATAAGTATATTTTAGTCGGGCTTACTTACGCGCTCGTTTTCACGTGCGCGTTTATATAAGCGAGGGGTAGAGACAGAAGACGAAAAGGGCGCGAGCGAGCGAGTGAAAGAGACAGAGGCGGAGGTTCGTTGAACCTTTTCTTCTCCCGAGCATGTTCCATAAATATATCCCTCGAGAGATGATAGAACGAGCGCACCGACGTCGACGTCGTCGTCGTCGTCGTCGTCGACGCTGCTACCGACGATGCTACTACAACTAGATACTGTGCCGTCCCCGGGAGTCTGTCTGTCTCTCTCTTTCTCTCTCTCTCTCTCTCTCTCTCTCTTTCTCTCTCTTTCTAACGCGCGAACGCGACGCGTGCACACAAGCTTCATGCATACATAGGCGCGGAACGAGCAAAAGATTCAACCTGCTGCACAGTGAGTAAGAGAGAAAGAGAGAAGGGGAGGGAGAGGGGGGAGAGGGGGGGAGGGACAGAAGAGAGAAGGGAAAAAGAAAAGCGGAGACAACGGGGAGAGATCGGATGAGAGCTACGAGTCACTAGAGGGACAAGAGCGCCAGAGAAAATTATCCCATTGAGTGAGGCATTAGTTGGACGAAGAAGGCCGGATGCGGAAATAGATGACGGAGTTGTAGTCTTTAAACTCTTGTTGGCCGATAATCCTCCAGTTTTCAGTTTCGATCCCCGGCGCAGTTTGTGGAAAATTGTCGCGCGCGGTGAGCGGTCGCGGAGGAGGAGTGAAAAAGGGATAGGTGTACTTACAGGAAAGCCGCGCACGGAGTCCTTTAAAATGTCGCGTATAGGAGAGAGTACAGAGCGCGCATTGTCGCACAACGCGGCGATGAATGAACCACGGATTAGATTTCTGACGGGGAGCGCCGTGCGGTACATTGAGAAATGGAAATTAAGTGGTTAATGGGTAAACGCTAAAGGGATAAATTCCGAACAATGACGGTAATATTCGTGCGCTAGGTTATAGGCGGTGGTGTGGCGAAGCTTTATGACTTTGTCGAGTAAGTATGTAATAGCGGTTAATATCGCGCTCGAGTAATCATCAATTTGTGCGTTATTGTTTCTCGCGAATTATGGATATTCGTTATGTTAATGCTTCGTATTATTATCAAGGTCATGCGTTGTAACGATTACCGTTAATCGCAGCCTCGTAACAAGTTGTTCGCTAAATTACCGAGTCTCCGGCGAATTTTATCGCGTTTCCTTTAAATCGTTTCTAGTTTTAACATTTAAATAAATGTATACAATACGATGAAACGGAATTTTTTTTTTTTTTTTTTTTTTTTTTTTTTTTTTTTTTTTAAGTCTTTTTTATCTCTCTCATCCCTAAGGAAAACGTGCGACATAACATAAAGATAACGGAAAAAATAAATTCCGAGGAAAAACGTGCCGGAGACTCACAGAGCTGACTTTTAATAGGAAACTCGCAAATTTTCGAAATGATGAATAAGTCGGTAGCCCCACGTAAAAGAGATGGTTGTCTGCAATAGCGCATACCAACACCGAATTCTTCTCTCTCTCTTTTTCTCTTTCACAATCGTATATATCGTCGACGACTATATTCTTCGCACCGAATAAACACGTCGAGGGTTGCGATATATGCGTGCGTGCGCATATGCACTTATTGTCAAATACTTTTGCTTACATATACATGTGTTATATATATATGAATGCACGTCGTATATACTTCCGAAAAAGCCGCGTTTATACATTTATTCTCTCTCTTTCTCTTTAATGTACGCGAGCACATTGTTAAGTTTACTTGCATTGCATCATTTTGAAACAATGCGGCATAAAATCGTCGTATCTGCTCGAGACTGTTTCTCATATGCTATAGTTTATTTTATGATGCTTTTGAAAATACATTTGTTTTGTAAAAATTTTCATTAAGCGCGCTTAACAAAACATTTTGATTAGTTTAGCGTTACTTACTTATACAGGTATATTTTTTTCACTAATAATAATGAATTTTACATTTAAACATATTAATCAATTTTCTCAATGATTGCGAAGAAGCGACGGAATTTAGAGAGAAAAAAAAAAAAAAAAACGTTACGAGCAAATCATTAACAATGGAGTTTAGACTTCGCTTGAGCAATTTATTACCATCTTGTTTTCAAATAATCCTCGGTTATACATCGAAACGACGTCCGTTATTTCCTTCTATGGGTCATTAGTAAACCGTAAAAACAATAAATAAACAAATAAATGAATAAACAATGGAAAAATAAAAACATTTTGCAAACATTTCTCATGCGACGAAGCATCACGACTTTAATTCTCCTCAAAGTCTCGAGCGCTTAAATTTTTAACGTTTATTTTCACTAGACTCGCGCCCTCTATCTCGCGTGTCCATAAAACGAATGAACGGTTAATAATAAATGTATACAAGCGTGGGCGTATATATATATACATACATGTATATATAAATGTGTGTGTGTGTCTGCGTATAGTATACTACACGTGCGTAAGCACACGTGCGATAAGTCGAAAGGTTTTCTCCTCACGTGCGATTGGTTCTAATCCGGTGAGCGTATCCTCCATTCGCTCATGTCCACTGATGTTACTTTTCTTTTGGTATGTATTCATAATACATCTCAGGTCGCTCGGAGATAAATATTTGCTCTTATTCTTGGATTCTGTCTTCGATCTTTTCATCTCTCTTTGTCTCTTTCTCTGGTTCTCTCTCTCCCTCATTCTTTCTCTCTTCCCCTCTCTCTCTCTCTCTCTCTCTCTCTCGTATTCTCTCCGGTAGACTTGGTCTGCGTCTAGGCTTCGTTCTCGGTCTGTACAATTTCTCTTTCTCCCGTTCACTGGTACTATAGGTAATCTTCTTCCAGCGGTAGCAGCAGCAGCAGCAGCAGCAACAGCAGAAGCAGCACCTCCGGCGCTTTCGGGTTCCTGCAATATTAAAGCCGTCTGCGGTCGGCAAGTATATATCGAGTCCGGCGGTCTGCGCGCCGCCCTCTGCGTCAGCCCCCCCCCCCCCCCCAAGACTTGTCCGATGGGAATCACCGAGACTCTCGCTCGCTCACTCGCACACAGACGCACACGTTCGTACACGGGCTGCTAAATACGAGCGATTCTAGCGACTCCGTCAACGCACGTGTACTTCACGCACACATATGCGAACATATACATTACACGGACACATGCATAAGTACGCGGATGGAGCGAGAGAGGAAGGGAAAACGGCTGGTTATTCGCGAGAACGGCATGCCGCTGCCGCGTGAGTTTGACAAAGGTCCCGGTTGTGTGTACACCGGAACTTCTCTCCTCACTGCTACTCTAAAGTATAGAGAGGCAGAAACTCGCGTGAGTTCTACGAGTTTCACAAAAATCGATCCTTCCAACACACTGCCTGCACTTTCCATCCTTCACTCGCGTATACTTGACGATACACGTGTAAATATATATATATATATATATATATATATATATATATATATATATATATGAGTACGCACAAAATTGAAGAAAAAAAATTAAAAAAAGGACAAGTAATTTTCATTACCAAGTCGCATACGTATATGCTTTGCTATTCTACTATTACAGATGTGTGTATATAAATATACACATACATACACACATACACATGAATATAACAACCGGTGAGAGAAGTTCTCTCGTCGATGAAATTGTATGTGTCTATACTTGTGAGCGCGCGCGCGTGTGTGTGTGTGTGTGTGTGTGTGTGTGTGTGTGTGAACATCCAGACGGCGGCCGCTGAGATTCCGTATAAATTTATGAAACGTGTCCCGTGTACGAAATGCACGAATTCCCGCTGCCAATATTGATTTTTGTTCCGAGCTAGAGTATCTAAGTTAAACTTAATCATGTCAGAGATGCTTTGAATTTAAGAAAAGTAAAGTTTGAACGTCGATGCTTGGAATCGATTTTATTCCGATGTATGCAGCTTATCTATATCATGCGACCTGTAGCTGAGCTTCGAATATTTGTAAGAAATTCTCGATATCTATTCAATTTCTGCATTTTTAACTTTTTATTGTTCGTTTGTTTGTTTTTTTTTTTTTTTATTTTATTTATTTATTTTTTTTTTTTCGTACGAGAAATCTCTATCCATAATATTTATTTTCATCTAGCAATTTCAATAGTAGAAATTATAAAATTTTATCGCCTGAAATAACAAAGATTTCATTACGTGAATATTTTTTGTTCATTAATAATCGCCTAAAACTTTAAAATGTTTTTTTCTTAAAGAAGAAGCACATAGTGCAGTTTATTTAAATTTTATTTGTAAATTAATATTTAACTTTATCGTTCGAAAGCATTTTTCACATATATTTAATTAAAAATAAAAACTTAATGATAAAAAATTGAATTAAATAATTCCGCATAAAACTAATTAATATATAAATGATTTAAAAATATGCATAGAGGTCAACTGAAAAGTATTTCCGAGTTGAAAATAAATGAATGGGAGCTCTTTGTTTATTTACAAAATTTTACGATGGTTAAGGTCATAAATACTTTATAATTTATATTATAAATAATGTATTATTTTTAATTATATGTACATATTATACATTAAATTAATTAATTTATTCTGATAAAGTTTGAAAAGTAATAATAAAGCTCACGCGAATTTATGACGAAAAAAAAATGTATTTTAAAGTACTTCTTGTACTGTTTTTACTCGACAAAAGTTTGGTAACATCAAAATTTATTCGTTCGAGAAAAAAAAAAAAAAAAAAAAAAACTAGCGTAATAACATCATGCACATATATTTTTGCTTTTAACATACATGATTATTTAAAATTTGTTTGTTACTCATATAAAATATTGTATTTATAGACTTTAGTCTTTAGTATAAAAAAAAAAAAAAAAAAAAAAAAAAAAAAAAAAAATAATAATAATAATAATAATAATAATAATAATAATAATAATAATAATAATAATAATAATCATAATAATAATAAATAAATAAATAAAAGTGGTTATGACACGGCAAAAATGTTATCAAAAATAAAAAATTACAAAAATATATATCACAATTCTTATTCGATTTATCGCTATTAATCCTACAAAAAAATTTTAAAAATAATGATTACAAATTCACTGATTTAATACAAGACAAGTGTTGAAATTTCATTAACACGAGAACGATTGAAAAAATAAACGCAGCCTTCGATATTCAATACACTAGACCGTTGATCCCTATACAATTCCGCGCTGTCGATACTTCGAGAGCTTTTACGACCTCGCCTCTAGTCGTTAAGTCTGGGGAAAAAAAAATTCATTTAAAGAGAGAGAGAGAGAGAGAGAGAGAGAGAGATAAAAGAAAGTAGCGCGTTAGATTATCCGAGAGAGAGAGAGAGAGAGAGAGAGAGAGATCGATACAATCATACAGAAGGATTGCGAAAAAGAATCGCACTCGATATTTTTCACACATGTTTACCAAGAAACTCGGCCGGTTGTTTACGTCTAATAATCGCGCAAAAAAGTCGCACGCACAACGATTACTTTTCTCCGAAGGCGCTTCAAAGGAAAACACGCAGCAGGAAGCTGCGTCGGTACGGAGTAAGCGGACGAATGAGAAAAAAAAGAAACGCGAGAAAAAAAACGAACCATCGGTTAGAAGGTATATGTATGTATAAAAAAAAAGCTGGCAAGGGAAGTAAAAAAAGAAATTGTGAGGTTGAGGAAAGAGGAACGAGGAAGAGAAACAAAACGAGCGAAGGTTTCCCTTTCCGTTGTAGTGTCGTCCCCAGGAAATTAGATCGTCGGCAATAAATTAAATGCTAAAGTTCTTAGCAGCTACACCGCCAACTCTCGTCTCGGCTTCGTTCGATATATATATATATGTCTCTCTCTTACATCGCGTGGTTTTCAATTTTCTCTCTCTTTCGCTCATAGCTTGTCGAGTATAGTCGCGCTTTTGCTCTAGAACGAACTTTGTGTCTCGATGAGTAACGACAAAATAATTAGCTTAAATATTCATTGCGACGCACTTTATCTGGCTCATTCCCTTTTCTCGTTTTATCACTCTCTCTCTCTCTCTCTCTCTCTCTCTCTCTCTCTCTCTCTCTCTCTCTCTCTTTCTCTCTCTCACTCTTCTATTCTTTTTTATATTAAAAAAAATTATAAGTTCTGTTTTTAACGAATAAACGATGTTTTTATGCTTCTAAAGTATAAAAAGCAAAGATTTTTTAGAACTATAACTTTTCAAATTAATTGCTTTTAATTGTCTTGATCCTTTAGTGAAAAAAAAAAAAAAAAAAAAAAAAAAAAAGAAATTTCAATTGCAAGATTTCTTGTTTAAGTTACTATTAACAGTAATCGCATTTTCACTGAGTCATGCAATTTTTAAGTAACAAACAGAAATCAAATTATTTAAAATATTTCATTTTTTTTTTTTTTCAATAAATTTTTTAAAGCTCACAATGATAATAATTAAAAAAAATGATTATATATCTTAGCGATTTAGGTATAAAAATGTATAAATCAATTTTTAGTATTTAACTTTAAATAAAATGGTTAAAATCTACTTATCGCTTGAAGAAATCTATCGAAAACTTTCTTTACCTTTCGCGTTTGTGCATTCAATTATTTTCGTTAATTTAACGATAGGTAGGTACTGCTATATATGCAATTAAAAGTTATTACCATAATTATTATAATGTTCAATTTATTTCGAGACGAAAGAGCCAACGAGCAACGCAAAAGGCGATAAGAATTGTTCGATAAATTTTCGAAACTATAAAATTATATGACTTGTTAGACTGTCATCTCGAGCGTAAAGCCATGCATCATAAATAATACAGCCGAACGGACGATTTTAAACATGAAATTCGTTCGTCGCTTTGATAGCTTCTCGCTTCTCTCTCTCTCGCTCTCTCTCTCTCTCGCTCTCTCTCTTTCTCTCTCTCTCTCTCTCTCGATGTTCTTCGAAATTTGATATTCCTCGGAAAATCTTTGAAATTCTCTTCGCCGAGTTAAAAGTATACGTTGCAATTGGATTTTGTGTGTTATAAAAGTTTTTTATTATTGTACTAGAATAAGTAATTTCTCATTTGCAATGCGTTGTTTTAAATTTCATAGCCGCGGATATATTTTCCCGTTATTCTTATGGATCAGTCCGATGTAGAATTTACTTTCATACTCAAGTTTTGTTATGTAAACGTTAACCCTATGAATAAACTAATAATTTGTTCAGCATCGTAACTTTCGGAAAAAAAGCAAAAGAAGAAAAACGAAAAACAAGAAAAAAGAGGAAAAAAAAAAATAACAATATTCCAAACAGCTTACGTATTTTTGTGTATGCACAAGCACACAAATGTACATAAAGATTTAAATTCAAAACCGTGGAGCACTTTGGATTTGTATATGTACACAATGGTACAGTAATACCCGTACAAAACATCAGGAAAAAGAAGAGATAAGTTTGTAAAAAGAATAGGAGCTTTTTATTTTATCTAAAAGTTCCCCGGGACATTTTTGGTATGCGCGGTCACCGAAGAATTTCTCACGTCTAGAAAAATTCCCCCGAGTAACTCATGTTAGACGCGCGACTGTCTCTACTTTTGTGTTTTATCTCGAGTTTTGGGTCTTAAACGAGTCTATTTCTTTTATACATTTGCACGAATATGTATTCATATGTATGCAATAAGTGATTACTTGCGTATACAAGCAATCTCACGAGCTAAAAGTTAATTTGTAGATTGAATTAATTGCCGCTTAAAGTCTTTCGTTCTACTTAATTTCTATTTAATTTTTTTCTCTTTCTCTTTTGCTCTTCTACCGTTTCGTTTTTTTTTTTTTTGTCTCTTTGCCTCTATTTATCGGATCTCCTTTCCAAAGACACGACTGAAGAAGAAGAAGAAGAGAGAGAGAATAAAAATTACAAAACAACGCGCTTTGGCGATTCTCTTATACAGAGGAGTTTCCAACAACTTTGTATTTTCCGACGCGCTAATGGTAAGAGATTGCGCGCTCGTTAAAGCTGCTCGAAAGACACCATTTCTCAAATGTTTCCCGATCCTTTAATTAAACCTCTGCCAACTTTTCTCTTTAAAATTATCATCCTCGAAACTAAAATGTGTACGAGTACGGTTTTTTTTCTCGCTCTACTTGAGCTGTCATCCCTGTGGAGAATTTTATCATTGTCATTGCGATTCTCGAAAAAATCGCAATTCTAGATATAAAAATTAATATTCTTTACGTCTTTTGTCAAGTTGCGTAATATTACTTTTTAACTCTCTCTCTCTCTCTCTCTCTCTCGATAAATTATTTGAATACTTTTACTGCAAATTTGTATACTTACAAGTATTTTAAAATTTAAGAAAAAAAATTATTCTGATGTTTTATTTTTTACCCTTAGAGGATTAATAATGTTTTTATCGAAAAACATTGTTAAATTTTAAAATAATTAAAATCAACGTCCGACGAATTATCCTTTACAACATTAGCTTTTTATAAAGTAATACCATTAGATCTTCGGTTTTATTTAAGTATTGACTCTCAATGCAAATGCAATATAGGCATTTAATCAATGGGTAAATTTGTACCGTGGCTCTCATATTTGCATATAATTGTATTTCATCTATATCCGTTAAGCATTTGTATGCTCGAATTAGCTGCTGTACAAAATTGCGATATTAATGCAGCATTTACAGAAAAATTATGAAACAAAAATTAACGCAATTCTTTATAAACAGTACTGTAAAAGTATGCTCAATTTGTCTTACATTATTGTACTTTATAGTTATAAAAAGTAAAAACTAATAAAAAATAAAAGCAATAAAAAATGATTTTTATTCTCGTATTTATTTTTTAAATAAATGAAAATTTATTCTTCAAGGATTTTACACGAGACCTTATACTTATATCTTTAACAATCAAATACCTTTTATTATCTTTATTCTTACACTCTATTTTATTGAGATAAAAAATAAAAATAAAAAAAATAAAAAAATAAAAAAAATAACAGAAGTTTGCAGTATTTTATTAAAAAAGCTTGAAAATCTTGATGAATTACGTCGTAATGAAAATTAACATTGCAGAAAAATAAATTTCAACCATTTATGTTAAAAAAAGAAAAAAAGAATACGAAAAAGCGCTTTTTATTTATAAAATATTCTGACGCATCTCTTTATGAATATAAAATTTATTCGCAGCCGTCGGTGCTCACGAATACGACAACGCGTCTCAACGTGCGCGCATTAAGGGCTTGGCGCCGAAAAAAAAAAGGCAGCAGGAAGCCAGAACGACAAGAAAAGAAAGATAAAGAAGAGGAGAAGATGCAAAAGTAAAAAAAAAAAAAAAAAAAAAAAAAAAAAAAAAAAAAAAAAACAGAGTAAAAGCCGAAACAGCAGCCGATTCAAATTCGGTTCACACGTGTTCTACGAGACATAAACGACTGTGTAAATATATATATATATATATATATATATATGTATATCGTGCGAAGCGAAAAATCCGCGCGTTGCATACCGATCAACTGTGACGCATCTTCGTAGCGTTGGTGTGAAAAAGACGATAAAAAAAAAAAAAAAAAAAAAAAAAAGAACAAATCGACAAATAAATAAATACAGAGAAAGAAAGAAAATGTACATCCGCGCAAATCGTCATCGCCGTAAGCTTCCTTTGCTTCCTTAATTTGTGTATACGGATACAAATATACGGTAAATTTTTTTGACCGAGCGAATTGATTCTCCCTAAAATTCATTTGATCCTAAAAAATTGATGGAAATGCAAATGAAAGCTTAAACTTTCTACTTTTTATTATCGTGTAGCAGATTATTGAAATCGAGAGCGAGCATTTTTCATGTTAAATATTCGTATAGCTGGTTCAGAAATTAAAAATTAATCTTTTTTAATACATTATAATCTTTTAAACACAACTAATTTTTAGTTTCTCATCCAAGCATACTAACGGGGTATTTTTTCAGCTTACCGAAAAATGCTTGAGAGATTAATAAAAAAAAAAGTCGAAATTCGTATTCATTAAGTTAGAATATATAAGAAAAAACTTTGTTCCAAGTTTTTCTACCAGCTGTTCACAAATATCAAACTCGAAATAGGTAATAAAAAGTAGAAATTTTGAGCTTTCTTTTTGGACTCTCTCCTTAAAGAGAATGTCCTGGATAGAAAACGAATATGTAGATGCAGGGGACGACGGAGGGACAAGACGGAGATGTCGAGCAAAAAAAAACCGTCTAGATTATTGTGTAATTGTTGACAAAAAACTGACATAGGATCGTGCAATAGACACGACTTAGTCACGTACAAGTAGCGGCCTGTCAGTTGATAAATTGTATGTAAATTTTTTTTAACCGTTTACCATTTAATTGCTTTAATACTTTCATCAGTTAGCGTATCATTTTGGTTTATTATTACTAAAAAATTTTATATTATTGAATGTAAAATGAATAGTTAAAAAGTTTGTTAATAACAAACTTTTGGACTTCGTCGCAGTCGAGTAAAAAGCATGTGTGGTATTTGAGTTTGATAGCACGCTTGGACCATCTAAAAACTCCGTAACTAAGAAAAAAAGGTTATAAAAAAAAAAAAAAAAAAAAAAATGAACACTCAACGCGTGTACTACATAAAAAAAGAAATATGTTTCACCTTCAGTGGAAGATTGGATCGAATGCGACACATGCTAAGAATCGGCTCACGAATCATAATCTTTTTACCAATCGGTCTAGAATTCTATTTTTATAACGATTGTTTTGATTAATTGCGATTTATAGGTTGCATTCTTTTTGCCCGCCTAGGTCGGACAAAATGGATAATGATAAGATTTAAAAAAAATTAAAAATGTTCATAAATGTTGCATTAAAACTTTAATAATTGTAGTTACTAATTAATGAAAGTATAACTATGGAAGTTAATTTTTTATACTTTGTTTTCTCAACCCTAAATCTAATCTATCCTCATTGCCCGCCCGTCCTCTATTTATATACACATACATATACATGTGCGTATACTTTCAAAAGAGTCCTAGCACATATGTTTGATAAAATTGTAATAATAACAATTGCAGCAACATCGTTATCATAAGATAACAAAAACGTAGCAAAGACGACGCGACTTGAATTCGGGTGCGATTACATATTTATTTGCTTGCAACGCAAAAAGAAGGTAACAAAAAAATCATAAAAAAATACAACGATACAGAAAGAGGCATAGAGAGAAAGAGAAAGAGAAAGAGAGAGAGAGAGAGAGAGAGAGAGAGAGAGAGAAGGAGAGAGAGAGAGTATAGAATGGTATAGCGAGAAAAGCGAGTTTGTCGAATTCTCTGTCGGAGCTGGCAATCCGGCACGTTTGTCTTTGGTCCCTTAAGAGAGTTGACCGATACACACGCCCATGCACACACACACACACATACATACACCGATGTGTGCGCGTGGATACGTGAAAACTGCAGCTTCTGTTGTGTTACACGTACACTTCATGATGTGGATTCGACGTGGTCGATCGAAACAACGTGAAAACCACAGACTCTCTGTAGCCGGTAGCTAGTAAAAGCAAAAGCCAGGCTTCGATTGCGTTTGTGGATATATGTATGTGTGTGTGTGTGTGTGTACGCGTATGTGTACATCTAGAGCAAGCTTACTCACGGTGGGTGAACAACTCAATGGGTTATTCGAGAAGGAATATGAGCGTTGAAGTTACACATATATAAACGTACACATACACCAGTTGCGCGTACACGTCCAACTTCAACCGTCAATCTATCGGATATCAACTCGCTGGAGAGATATCGAGCGACAACAGTACCATCGCCATCGAAATCACCGCTAGTCTCTCTCTCTCTCTCTCACGTTTCGTTGTCAGCGTTTCTTTCATTCTCCCTTGTTTCTAAATGTTGACGATACCGTTGTTTTGAAATCTTTTTTTTTTTTTGTTTAGTATATCTCTCTCTATCTTTTCCTAATTCGCTCTTTCGAAAAAAATATCGATTTCTTTTTTCGAAAAATCAAACTCTGTGCGAGTGTGTGTAGTTGGACCATCGCTATGAGTTTCGAAAGAAAGAGACCCGCGAAAAACCAAAAATGAATCGAATTGTTTTTAAATTATATGACATATAATAAGCTGTTTATAACGTTTTAAAGGCATTAGTAATTTTACGAATTTTATAATCGAAATCGTATCATCAAATTTTTCCAATTAACTTACAATCTTACCAAGTGTTAAATTTGAAAACAATTAAGACGTTGAGCATCACTGCTGTTATTAAAAAGAGAAAAAATTCAACGATTCTCCTATGTAAATATAAATTTGTCATTCGATAATATTATATTATCATCGAGAACGATAATAATAGTTTTTAATAATAGATTTGAATAATTCAATGTTCAAATAAACGAAAATCGAATCTCCACCTCGATTTTCATGCTTTTAACAGAAAAGCTTAATAATTAATGATAACAGCTTTACATTACTATTTAATCGTGTGTACTTTACAAAAATCAATAAAATATATAACAAAAATATTCCTAAGCTTTATTTTGTTAATAGATTATAGCAATTAAACAAAGTAACGCAAAGATGGGGATCAGATGCTACGTGTGGGTAAATGCCATATCGATTAAACTTTAACAAAATATAAAAAATAATCTATAATTTCATATTATTTTAAATAAAAATATATATTTGACATTTATACCTTATTTTTGAACAAAAAAAAAAAATAATAAATAAATAAATAAATAAATAAATAAATAAATAAAATAAATAAATAATTTTTAACACTTGCATACGAGATAGATTCCATTTTTTCAAAATCTTTTTTTTACACTGTCCACATTGAACCCAATTAAATTGTAACCCCTTTACATTGTAATATCTTAATTTAAGGACATATGTCGTAAAAATTGTCTCCTTTAGCCAAAGAATACTTTAATTTATTATATTACACTTACTTTTTAATTATATTGCAGTTTTAATACTAAAATACCACTGGCAAAAAAATTGAACTTCTTTTTTTTTTAAACTATTCTATTACGAATTTGTTTATATTAAGTATTATTTATATATATACAAAAAAAAAAAAAAAAAAATATATGCCATTTTCATTAGACGGATAAATTTACGTTTAAAAAATGCGGCTAATACCAAGAAAAAGAAAAACCATCATTTATTCAATCGTAAAAGCGCACAGATCATCATTTACTCGCGCATCAATTTTTCGCTCCATCTTTCCCCTTTATATTTACAAGCTCGTATCTGCATATTTGATTCCCTTTTACCTATTTCCTCGCGCGTTCTCTCTTTCTTAACGCATTGACAAATGAGTAGCTCATAGGTGGTTGTTTAACGAAACGACCAAACGAGCAAAGCTTGCATTAAGATTTACGCGATATCGCATAAATGTAATATACTATATATACATATATAAAAAGAAATAAAAAAAAAGCCGTGCCCGTAAGTTAGCTCGAGATGCGCAGTACCAAAGGATCAGAATTGAAAGGAGAGAGCGAGCGAGCGACAAATTGTATACGGAAAGAGGGAGACGAGACATAAGAGGAAGAAGGATGAGAATGGCGGAATCACGCGGGTCCGGCGTGTAGCATGAATAAAAGAAGAACGGAGGGGAAAGAGGAGAGACGCTGCGCTTTATTACCGTCAAGGGTAAGGGTAAGAAAATCTTTGGCCCGAGTGCGTGCGTCCGCGTACAGACGCGGGCAGAATAGCTACGAAGGAGGAGACTTTCTTTTTTTTTTTTTTTTTTTTTTTTCCTTTTCTTTTGGGTTTAAGCGAAGATGCGCGCAGCCCTTGGCTCTCGGGTAGTTCTCTCGGCGTATTTCAGTACTTCTCGAGGCTACGTTAAACTCTCCCTACATACTCGCCGTTAAACTTCTTTTATTATTTTTTTTTTTTTTTTCTTTTTGCTTTCTTTGCGTTTTTTTCTTTACGCGGCTGCTGCTGTCCCCTTTGCCGTATGTCGAGCCGCGGCTGTTACCGCGGAGTTAAACTCGAACTGAGACTCCTATGCCGTTGAAGGGAGAAAGAGAGAGAAAGAGAGAAGAGAGAGAGAGAGAGAGAGCGAGAGAGAGAGAAAAGTCATTGACTGCGTACGCATGATAACGCTCGTATTACACTTCAGAACGAGACGACGCGACTAAGTGTATAGTACGCGCTGATCAGAGGTTCTCATCTCGAGCTTTGCTCGGCTGCTCTTTCTCTCCTTCTTTTTTCATTATTTTTCAATTCGCTTTATTATACAAATTTTTTTTATTTTTTTTGTTTTTTTTTTTTTAAATCTTTCTCAGTTGTTAGAAGTGAAAGAAATTACGTCGAGATTCTGGACGAGTTTGTATTGAAATAGAAGAAATAAAATTTGCGCTTTTAGATTTCTCAATTACTCTCAATTAGTGAACTAACTGATGAAATGGTGTTTTCTCTGGAATGCTATTCAATTTGATTCTCTTTTATGTTTTCTTTATGTACTTTTTTCTTTCGTTTTTTTTTTTCTTTGAAAAATCACATGGTTTTAGCAATCGGTATGGATAAATTAAAACAAGTGATTAATTTATAGCATTCGTTTAGATGTGTACTAAAAATTACTTAGGGCGCTGGTTATCTTTTTAATCAAAGTAGACGTGAATACAACTTAAATTAAAAATTAAAAAAAAAAAAAAAAATAAAAAATAAAATCCACGTTTGAAACGATTATCCTTCAAAAAGTAAAAAATAATATTTTAAAATAATCGTTGACTTTTAAATCCGTCGGAGGACTACTAAGTAAACAAAATAGGTAGTCAAAATTAACGAAATTAAAACAAAAAAAGAAAAAAATCAACAAGATCAAATCCACAAAATGAATCGACAAAAAAAATTCAATTCAAATGGAATTTAAGACTTGGATTTATTTACTATTTATTGATTTCTTTTCCAAAACGTTTATGAGTCAACAATTTAAAAATATTAGTTTTTACCTTTAAAGGAATAATTTATACGTCAAATTTTTTTCAATGTTAAATTCAAGTTTCGTTTTTAGCGTTTTACAAGTGAAAATAGAAAAGTATTTCATTGTAGGTATACAAAATTCATACACTAATTTGGTAAAGGGTTTGTAAACTTTCAAATAGCTGGACAGACTTTCATGAAATACAGTTATGAATCGTTCCGATAAAAATAGTTTTCAACTAAACAAAAAAAAAAAAAAAAAAGCTTATTGAAATCGGTCCATCGGTTCGAGAGCTATGACCCCACCGTTAGACAGACATAACATAGGTGTCAAACTTACAACGCCCCTCGACCTTTTTTGGACCTTGGGGATTAATAAAGTAATAAAAACTGAGAAAATTATTTCTATAAAAAGATAATTAAAAATAAAAATAAATAACAATAAAAAATATATTATTTAAAGGAAATGTGAATAATTGAATTTGCAAAACAACTGGTAATTCGTTTAAAAATTTGTTCAAACTTGAAGTAAATATAAAATAATAATGAAAAACGACAATCGGACAAACGGAGTTTGAATTATAAATAATTTAAGAATTTAAACGAAATTGCAATCAACGTGTTTAAAATGAAATTTGCATGAAGCAAATTAAAGTCCTTAAATAAATTGCGCTTACATTGTTCCAGTTTGTTCTACTTTTTATGTAAACTTTATTTAAATTTTAGTAATTTTAATTTATGATTTTCTTCTATGCAGTCATTTAGCAGTTTATACCAGTTGCTGGCAAGTTCGCGCGCTAGTTTAAAATTACTTTCATAGAATATGGTGTAGCTATAAATAAGTCTTTATGTCTTTTGTCGAACTTTCTTTCATTTTTTCTTTTCTCCCTTTCTCTGTCTCTGCATTCCCTGCCCTTTCTTCCTTTATTTCCTTCTTTAACTCTTTTATTATTTTCATACAAAAGAGCAATATTTTCCCTTCTTATCTCTGCTGCACTTAACAAAACTCTTGAAGTACATGCATTATTTTTCGAAAAAATCTTGGCATACAGTTAGAATTTATTCGTTCAAGACTTGCGCGTGAGAAAACCTTCATACAAAATCATAGCCGAATAAATTTAATCGATAATAAATTATCCGATCGTTTGCTTTTAAATAAAAATATCGATACACCCAATCGCGTAATAATTAACGTCGTATAACGAGCTCGTTTAAATACAACAACGACAACGACAACAACGTCAAAGTGTCCCGAATGTCTTCGAATTTTTATTCAAAAGTTGGGCGAGCTAAAGTTATCAAACGAAGCAAGATTTTAACGTCGGGGTTATATAGAATTGAGTATAATGTAGCACCAAGTCCAAGTGCGCATTTTATATACTATCAGTTTTTTCCTTAACGAGCTCTTCCCATTTAGAAGGTCAGAATACATCGGTAGTCCGCGCAATTGCGGACCTTGTTAGTGTACACTGAACTTGCTTTCGTGTATCTATGCTCAAAATCTCTCTCTCTCTCTCTCTCTATATACATATATATATAAACCTTAAGTGTGTATATACTATATATGTATATATACAAACAAAGTCACTCGCCACTGGCTCGTCTTTCAAGTCGCGCTCGCTACTTTGTTGCCCTGTACTTACTGCACAATAGCTATTCCCCTCCCCACTCCTCTCTCTCTCTCTCTCTCTCTCTCTCTTTCTCTTCATTGTTTTTTCGTTAAATAAGTTTTTCTCCTTTTTTTTCTTTTTTAGTAAAGGAAGCGCACGGTCGGGAAAACCGAAACAACGCGCGCGGGCTCGCGTGTATACACGTGCAAAGCCAAGACTTTTCCTCTTTTTTTTTTTGTTTTTCTTTTTTTCTTCTTCTTTGGTTTCTCTCATTCTCTTGGCGGATAATTAACTTTCACGACAATTACATTGGTAGAAAGGGAAAAACTGCTTTATATTGTTTTTTTTCGGACGGCTCTCGGGCGTTAAATGTCCCTTAATCAAGATTTTCTCTTTGCGCGTGTATACGACTATTTACGCTAAACCGTTGAGAGTTAAAACCAAGGACGTACATTTTTATTAGGACACGGCGACCCGAAAAACAGCCAACGTTCTCGCGAAAAATTTCACGCTGCTTATCGTTAATTTTAATTTTCTTCAATAATTTTATTAAATTGGATTTCAAGCAGTAACTTGCGCGTATTCATTCACTTATATATATTTTTATAAATTTACGACCATAAAATTATACATCGTTTGAAAAATTCAATATCTTTTTACATACAAACCCAGATAATATTGTTGGCTGAGAATAAGAAATATCTCTCAACAAGTTAAATAAAAATTAATTATCAAATTATATATATATAGAACTGTGCTAATATCTCAAATATAAATTTTTCTTTGGCGAAGTAATGAAATCGAATAATAATAATTCATAAAAAATAATTCATGATAAATTTTTAAATTTCAATGCATACCAAGCCTGTATAATAATAAAATACGCGCAAAAAATTTAAAACGAGATTGAAAAAAAAAAATAAATAAATAAATAAATTTAAAATTATAGGCAAGCAATTGCTGCTACAACAGATATGATTCCACGTACGCGTTGAATTCGTAGATTACACGCCCACACTCGTCTCGTTATCTTTCTCTCTGGTGGCTAATAGAACCGAGAAAAAAAAACGATATAAGGAAAAGCTAGTGAGAGAGAGAGAGAGAGAGAGAGAAGGTGGTGAGGGAAATCAGCGGTTTTGCCGAGTATATACGTATATATATATATATATATAAGTTCATGGATACAGTAAGGAAAGAAAATAACGAAGAAATCGTCAATACGCGAATTGTGGGTACGTGTGGATACGCGCGTGTAACACTTTGCGTGAAACTATATATCTAGTTTATACGTTCTCTCGATATTTTTCGAATCCACCGCAAAGCGAACCTCGACTATACCGTTTTATATCGGTCGACTATTGCGGCGCGGGTTTACACGTATCGGCCGCACCTTATTTTCCACCGCGCATAATTTTTTTCTTCTCGCTTTTTTCTGTTTTGATTTTTCTTTTTTTGTTTATGAAACCATCGTCCTGTTTGTCGGAAAAATTTTTAAAAAAAGCAACGTCTCCGATTCATTTTTTTTTTTTTTTTTTTTTTTTTTTTTGTCTTTCCGGATTGCGTGTGTTGACACAATCGCGTATGAGTAATTTTTTGCAAAATTTATCTTTTCAAGCTCGGATTTATGATATTGCTTTTGCATGGATAAAATTCCCTACTCTTAATTGAGAGTAATGGGCTGAGTCGAAATATTAAAATGTATAGTATGTTATTAGTAATTCAACACCGATATTGGCGTAATCGTTGAATAAGCTTTTTAACGAATCTAATTTTTCTTTATCGGTACTATTCTTTTGTTCTCAAAAAGTAAATTCCTTTTGATGAAATAAAATTATGCCAAACGCATTAAAATAATTTTATAAGTAGATACATGGTAAAATAATAAATAATTGAAGGGCTGGATGAAATAAAGAGATTTACGCTCGAATATGCGTTAAAGTATTGTCCAGATGAATGAATCAATTATTAAAAAATACTGGCTTCTACTATAGACAATGAAAAGTTCAATTTTTTTCCGAAAGAACTTTTTTTTTATTCGACATTTTTACAAAAAAAAATTAAAATTCAAAAAATGTTATAAAAAATTTTGTCTATTTTTTATAACTTTTAAAAATATAAACTGCTATAACTTAAAATAAATTTTTAGTTTTTATTTATTTATTTATTTTTTTTTTTTAAAGAAAAAAGTCAATTGAAATAAAAAATCACTCTTTTATTCCCTGCAAACCAGTATTTTTTAAAAATTGATTGGATAATACTTTTACGCCTTTTCGAATATAAATCCTCTTATTGCATCCGGCTCTTCAATTATAAAATTACACTCATAAATAATATAACCGTCTTAATCTAATGCTAATCGTGAACATTAATTGTCTGCTCTATCTCAAATAACATTCATTGTGATGGGAATCGATATTGTATCAACATGACTTTAAATTAATCATTAAAAATTTTCGTTTATCCAAAAAATTAACTACTGTAAAAATTGATTCTATACACAAACGTCGTAAAATTTATTTACTTTTAATTATTTACAAAGATTATTTACCATATCGATTTAAATTGCGATCGTTAAAAAATCGACGAAGTCCACTCGTGCAAGTCGTTTATATCGATGGAGACCGCTATTGAAAACGGTAAAATCCTTCCCACTTTTCTTTTTATTTCTCTCTCCTTCTCTACTTATACTTCGTTTTAGTTCTCTACTCATGCGCGTCCATTTACGCGATGAGCTCTATCGCTTGTTCGCTCGCTCGCTCGCACGCTCGTACGCGCGAACGCGTTTATATAGCATCTTTGGGATTCGTTGCGCTCGTTACCTCGGACTCCAGGGCTATATGTTTGATAATCCTTTTTTTCCCCTCTCTCTCTCTCTCTCTCTCTCTCTCTCTCTATCTCTCTTACTCGCTTCATTTTTCTTTTCAAGCCACGAGCGAGAAACCCGCAACTGGCACCGGTTAGAAGTGCGACGCCGTGGTGTACGTATGTACGTGTGTGTGTGTGTATGTGTATTTGCGCGTCTGTACGATAAGCGGAGAAATGAAAGACAGTACGAAAGGATGCTCGAATCGTCGTATACCGATCGGATCTACCGATGACTCTACTCAGCCGAGGTAACTGGCTTCGCCGCGCCCGTAAATAACGGTCTTTTGGTATGAAAAAGTGCGAGAGAGAGAGAGAGAGAGAGAGAGTGGGAGCAACGAGTGCGAGCGCGAGCTGCATATAATGGGATGATTACCGATGCTATTTTCTTCCGCCTCGTTTTATCTCTCGAACGCCACCCACCACTCTTGCTCGTCGTACCGATCTTTCTCACCGTATCTGGAGCACCGCGCTCGTTTCTCTCTAACTTTATATATATATATATGTATGTACGCGCAGATACACACATACGCATACGCACACTTGCGGACACGTGGACCAACGCGACGGTTGCGTTCGCGATTTTATCGGCGATGGCTATACTCCTAGTGTGTACGTATATCTATGACAGAGAGAGAGAGAGAGAGAGCTCGAAATTCTCCAAACTCCGTTCTGCTAATATACGTATATACGTCCGAGGCTGGAATTGAAAATTCCCTCGGCTTTCATTCTTATCTGCACGCTCGCGGTTACGCTCTTGCAAGAGACCCTTCCTCCGCCGCGAATATTCATTTCGTACGTACACACGCGCGTGCTGTTAAGGGGATGAAACGCTCGCCCTGGTATTATACGAAACGAAGGCGTCGAAACGAACTCGCATAAACGAATGATGATTTGATGGCGGGCGCGTGTTATTTGCCGAGTGGTCGCAACTAATTTCATCGTACTTCTTTTACTCTTTAGTACTCGAGCGCGAGTTTTTTTTTTCCTCTTCATTATTCTCTACCGCGGCTTAAACAGCGTAGCGTAACGTTCAATTATAGGCTGTTAGTATGCAAATGAATTGGCACCGAGGTGCAAGTACAATACTACAACCGACTGCGGAGCTATTTTTATTATTCTCTTTTTATTTCTCCTTCCTTTTTTTTTTTTTTTTTTTTTTTTTTCTTCCCCTCAAAGCGTCTAGCTAGATTTTTTTTTGTGGGCGAGCTCGTTGCCCGGCTTTTCTGCATGCCATAAAAACATTTATATGGATATTCCCTTACGAGGGGCTACGTGCGTTCTATTGCGGTACCATTTAGGCGCTGACAGATTATTTAACGGGTTAACGAAGTACCGAAGCACGCTTTTGTAATTTAAGTCGGCGCTACTTTTAATAAGACGTAAAAGACATATTTATTAACGATATTTTATTTGCTAGTTTAGACCTTTTATGGTCTTTTAATTACGATTTAATAATAATAAAAAAGAAAAAATAGTAAAGCCGCGTAAAGGACTTGCGATGACATTGACGAGTCGACATGCGTAAAGTAACGTAGTACGTTTATTTATATCATACGCGCAAGATAATTCAATCATTCGGAAATAATAAAGACAGAACGAGGACTGTAACGAGACGAGGCCCGAAAAGTGAACATTGTCGCCTTTTTGATTTTTCTTTAACCCTCGCCATTACGCGTCGGCTTTGTGCAGACGAAACATCTGCTGCGGATGACGGGCATCGGCCGGAATTTATGTTCACCTCATGGGATCGCGGCACGAAGACGCTGTAAAAATTTTTAAGCATGTGCAACGCATCCCAAACGCACGAAATTATGAGCGCGGAAGTTTTTTCTCGTCGTCTTTTGATGTCCGTGACTCGATGTCGCGTCGATCGAATTGCCGTTATAAACTAGAGCAACGAAGTGTAACGACGATTTCATGGATTATGTCGGTGTTAAAAGTTTTTAACGAAAAATTATTTTTCTATTTTTTATATAGATAGTGTAAAAATGTGGAAATTGAAAATTTTAAAAAGTAATTAGAAAAATATATATGTATGCATATTCGCTACTTCCGTTTCAAAAACTCAACGAGTTTAAACATCTTGAGAATCCAATAATTTCGAAACTTTTATCCTCTAACCTTTACTCTCTCTCTCTCTCTCTCTCTCTCTCTCTTCGTTTCCTTCTCTGTACACGCTCGGCTCGATAAGACGATAAAACAAAAGAGGCTTGAACGTTTTCCGATTTTTGTTTATCTAGGTTCGGTACACGAACAAGAAGCGGAAAAAAGAAATTGGAAAGAAAAGAGAATGGCAGGTATATAGGAGAGGCGAAAGCGGAAGAGAGAGAAAATAAGAAGACGAGTCGAGGAGGAGTGGAGAAAAATAAAAAGAGAAATATAGAAAAACGAGCGAGAGAGAAAGAGAGAGAGAGAGAGAGAGAGAGAGAGAGGTGGCAGGAGCAGCAGCGATGGTGGCAGCCTCTAGAGAGCAAGAGTATGAGTTGCGCGCTCGCGCAAGTTTGCAAGGATGAAATCTGCTGACGCCGAGTCTAGTGAGAAAGATCTTCGAGGCGAGTTTATCGTTCGGCGAGTAAAGCGATCGGAGCCTCGCTCTGCCCTTTTAACTGTCAAAGATATTCCAAAGACGTTGTGCTGCTGCTGCTTCTGCTGCTGCTGCTGCTGCTGCTACTACTGCTCTCGCTGTCCCCTTATACATCACTATTCTTTACGTCATTTTTCCTTTTTCCTTTTTCACTCGATAAGTGTCTCATTCTTCAATCTTTTTTTCCTTTTCTTTTCTTCTATCATTTTTTTTTTTTTTTTTTTTTTTTTTATAACGTTATCGTAAGCGGACTGATGTTTTATTTCATATATTTTTTCTTTCTTTAATAAATACTTCTTGCGCACGATTTGAAAAATTTTAATCATCCATTAAAGCCATTATTCTTTGAGATTAAAAAAGTATTTTCACATACAATAAAGATTAAAATGACGATGAGAAAATATAAATTTTCATACAATATAGTGTACCTTAAGACGCAGGAAAAATTTTTTTCCTTTGTTCTTCTATTTTGATTTTCGTTAAATTCCGCATTGTGCGTCATGAAAATCTCTACTTTACACTAATAATCTCTACGGTATTTTTTCCCAGCGTTGAAAGATTAAATATAAAATATTAATACGAGTCGTCGCGTAAATTTAATCCGCTCCGCTAGATTTTTATGAAATTTTAATAATTTGAAAACGGAATAATGTTTGCCGTTCAGTTGTACAAAGCGTACATATATACATGTATAGATATTCATATGAGATTTTCGAAGAGAGGTCGAATAAATATCTAAACCGTTATCGAAACCAAATTCAACCATTTAGCTCGTCTTTGCCGTTTGTGCGCATTACGATTTATTTATCCACTCGTTCATTTTTAGTTATTCTTTTTAATTCAAACCATCAAAAAATAAATAAAACAAAATAAAATGAAAAAAAAAAAAAAAAAAAAAGGAAAAACAATGAAAAAAAAAAAAAAAAGAAAAATTGAACGGACATAAATCCGGAAGAGAAGATGGTT
Organism: Chalcis sispes; assembly: GCA_949987625.1. Classification (NCBI taxonomy): domain Eukaryota; kingdom Metazoa; phylum Arthropoda; class Insecta; order Hymenoptera; family Chalcididae; genus Chalcis; species Chalcis sispes. The sequence goes on along the minus strand of OX465095.1, from coordinate 74,782,797 downwards.
AATTGATAAGATAAATGTCGGCACTTATTACAAAGTGTTTTTTCATTCACCTGTGGAGCAATTTACAAAAGAGCGACCCCCCGGACGGTCATATTTATATATAACGTAGCGATAAAGCGCGCTACCGGTTTCATCGGTAATGCCCTCTCTCTCTTTCTTCCACTATCGATATATACATATATACAAAACGTTTCTCTTTACGCTCGAGGTAAGCTGCCTCTCCCCGGGGAGTATCTCCTATACTCGTTTGGGTTGATGCTTGTAACGCCATGGTCCCTCCTCCTCCTGTTCATTTTTTTTTTTTTTCTTTCCTTTTTTTTTTGCTTCTTCCATTTTTTTTTTGCGCGTGCGCGAACGCTCCAACTTTATGATGAATTGCTTATTTTTCGTTTCCACGTTCTTCCATTTTTTTTGTTTTTTTTTTTTTTCGTTTTTTTTCTTAAAGTGAATAGGAAGAGTACTTTTAGTAATCGAGAAAACGATTATAACGTAAGCTTAATGTGCTACATCTTAACGAAAAAAGCTATTGACATTTATTTAAGCATTTGAAAGCTAAAGAGTCATTAAATCATTAAAATTAAAGTGATTTTTCATTTTTTTGAAAAATTGACAAGGGCAACAAAATAGATCCATTCGAAAAATCTAATCAAAAAGTAATAATAAACTTTAAATAAATAATAAACTTTATTCAATCGGGATATCGTTTAAATCCCATTGTGTATAGAAGCGCAACCGTGGAAAAGTCACGAAACGGATTTAGCCGTGAAAATTTCCCGAGAGCGCGAGTAACGCGTTGTCTCGTTAACTCGATGGGGTGTAAAGACGCGACGACGTCGACGAGTCGAGATGAAGCAGCAGCTGCTACTCGACCGCAAACTTAAAGCTCCGCGCATATAGTCACTGGTAGCGAGCGAGAGAGACAGAGAGAGAGAGAGAGAGAGAGAGAGAGAAAGAAAAGCCCTTATTTTCTCGCTCTCTCTTTCTCTCTCTGTCTCTCTATTCTCAACGATTCACTTTCATCTTTCGTTTCGTTTCTTTCTCGCCACTCTTGTGGTTCCTCTCAACTCTTTCTTAATAAGCTTAACCACACCTGAATGGCTTTTCGGCACCGTGCGCGCCAAATGCGAAACACGATGTGCCCTTACTTTTAAAGCTCATTGTGCACTTTTGCCGAGAATGACGAGCTTGATGACTTTTAATTTTTTTTTTTTTTTTTTTTTTTTTTTTTTTTTTTTTCACCCATTTATCCGTCTGCCGTCCCTTTCGATCTATTTTTACAACGAAATCGTTGAAATTGTTTTTTTGTCTTTTTTTTTTTTTTTTTAACGACGCGCTATTCGTATTTGTTTCCATGAAATTTATCGATTTAAATTTATGACCGTTGTTAAATGAAATTGGAAAAATGAGTAACGATACACGAAGAAACTTATCGTTTCCGTCACGCAAACGCGATATGAAATCCACGCGAAAGTTAATCTTTATAGAAGTAAACAATTATGAATGATGTAACAACAAAACTCCTCCCTTTTCAAGTTCCTATGCGCAACAAAAGCGTTAGCCACGATCAAGACGTCATTTGTTTAGAATGGAAAGAATGCATTTCTTATACAATTCTCTTTGGGTATTAACATAAATTTATGTATATGTATATATCCCTGCGCTTTCACAATAAAACAATGAACCAAAGTTCTTTGTATCACAGTTAAAAATCACGAGGGTCGTTTGTGTTCTTACCATCGCGATTGAAATGCTTAGAACGCGACGCGTCCTTTTTATTTCACGTGTGATATCATCGAATCGACGCTCGCTTAACCGACTTCGAAGTTTGAAATATTGCAACATTAATTATATACCAGTATATAGTTTAACGATGTTTGCGATCAAACAACTTCGATTCACTATACAGTGGTGCGTGTAACATTCATCATATATTGAAATTGGGTAATTTGATGAGATATTCGAAACTTTAACTATTCCAACAAACATGCGTCACTTGTATACAACTTCGTGATAATTAAATAACTTGAATAATTACTGTGAAACGATTATTTAATCGTGATTTAAAAATATTTATCGATAAAAAAAAAAAAAAGACAACATTGTACGAAGAATAAAACAAAGTAAAATATTAATCGATCGAATCGAGTCGTAGAAGAAAAATCAACGGATGAAAATAATCGACGAAATTAAAAATAAAAAAAGGAAAAAATCTCATTTGCCGTTAAATTACGTCTTATCGAACGTGGTATCGAAAAATATGATCTTTTCGTACGTTTATTTATATATTAATATTTTAATAAATGAGCATCCGTTAAATAATTTAGATCCGATCCCTCGGCGCACACTAGAATGTACGCCATGTAACATGTAATATAAGCCATGACTTATTGGCGCGTAGCGTGAATCATTCGGTTATTGCGAGCCCGTTGGAAACATAATGGCCCGCGCGCGTTATCGATGAATTTTACGCAAACGAACGCACAAAGGTATATACGGGGGCGTAGATGTCGTGAATAGCTAATGCGCTCAAAGGCGTGGAGATGGGGGTGGGGGAGGGGGGGGGGGAGTGGAAGCTTATACACACTCCCTGAATATAGTTTTACGCTTTCGAATATCTGCGTATATGTGTGTACAGGTAAATACACAAAATACGAGTCATGCAATACTCGTTTGTAACGCTTTACCAATCCAACTCGTCCATATTGATTTTGCATATCTTGCTGTGCTTGAATCCTATCTCTTTCTCTCTCACTTTTTATTTTTTACTAGCCTTTGAAAAAAAAAATAAATAAATAAAAAAAATTAAGAAAAAAAAAAATTAAATTAAATCTTTCATTTTGAAAAAATTTGAATATGTACGTGTTATGTTACTTCAGCGTCGATGGTTGCACCAAAAATATATAAATATATAAAACGGGAAGATCCATCGATGTTAATTGATTGACGACACAATCAGTTTGTCACGACAAGCAATGAACTTTTTTCGTTATCAATTATTGAACGTTCAACGGATGATGCATATTCTTAATTAATTCGTTTTCTAATAAATTACGTCAACAAGAATTATCGAGATATAAATATTTATTACGGCGTAATCATATTTGATTTTGACATTATTCTTAAGCTTATATATATATATATATATACAGATATACATAGTATATACTATATATTTGGTATATTTTTCCATTTTTTTTAAAAGGTAACAGATGCAGCGAAATAATTTAATTACACGAGACACTTTTTTTTTTTTCATACCAATATATGTCAACTTTTATATCTTAATTGAACATTAAGTGAAATTGTAGTTATTTCAATTTTAGAAAATTAATGAAACACAATTATTTTATTAACGGATATGTCATTCGAATCTTTTTTCCGCGTATTAATTTATATTAAAAAATTAATAAAGTTAATAGATTGTCGGATTTATTTAAGTTATTTTAAAAACTTCGAATCGAAACTATTTTATTACTCGCGCGCATTCAAGCACATTAAAGGGTACATTTTAAACGAAAGCCAAAATCAGAGATATGTTTTACAGGAAAAAAATTCGGGAATTCCAATAGAACTAATTTTTGTTTTTTGCAGTACAGCCAGCAAAATCTCTAGTCGCGCAAAGTGTTTTCTCATTCCCCGTCGAGCCGAATCTTCAAAAGATTCTTCTCGTCGCCTCGCGCGGGTCGAGACGAGCGTCTAAGGTTAAAACTAATTTTAGCCGGGTAGTAGCATTCGAGAACAGCGAGTCGAGCGCGCAGACACGAAAAAAGCGAAAAGCGTCGCTCGGAAAGAGAGAGAGAGAGAGAGAGAGAGAGAGAGAGAGAGAAAGAAAGAAAGCGAATGCGTACCCCTTTTCGCCTTTTGTAATTTCTTTTTTAACCGAAAGGGGCCTGTCTTGCTTCTTTCTATACTTTCGCATCCGGCATTTGTACCGCGAGATGTCTATGCTTTTAGAACTCGCGCACTCCGCGTTTCCAAAATGTATCGACAATGACGCGCACGCAGACACCATCGGCCTTCCACTTTCTATTCCTTGCTCCTCGTCACTCTGAGACTCTATTCTTAGATTGTATGCACGCGGGCGCATTCGTCGGATGATACGCGAAGTCGCGCGACGATAGATACACGGCGCGTTTCGTTCGTTGATCCTCGTTTTGGTCTTAGCTCGTCGCGCGAGTCGTCGCTGCAGTGTATATACAACGACGAGAGAATTTTCGAAATTATTCGCTTTTCACACTCTTGCCGTTATGTTAAATCTTCGGTTTTATTTCGTGCCGTACATTTAATGCTCGAGCTTGTAGTATTTAATGATTAAGAGGAATCGCATTACAAAAAGAAAGAGATTCGTGTCAAAATGTTTTATTCGATATAGGCTTAATGACGAAAAATTAACGGAGAACTGTGGGTCTCATTCGTGAGATGTTTTTCGAGCAAATTGACGTGTTTCCGATAAAGTATTTTTCATAAGTCATCTAAGTAAGCGTCAAAAATAAAAGCAATAAATTTTTTTTTTTTTTTTTTGTTTTTTTTTTAAATATGGGTATTGAAAAAAGAAAATGTATTTTTTGACTTTGCCAATTTATATAATAATAAAAATAAAAGTTGATCAAATTTAATAACTTGAGTAAATAATGCTTTTAAATGTTAGACTAAACATTCTGAGATGAGTAATCGATTAATTTAGACGGCTGGAATTTTTAAATAAAACGAAATATTTATAAAATTATTTTTTCTCATAAAAATGTTCAACTCACAAATTTTTCGTATTTTTGCAATACAAACATTTGGAAAAGCAATTTTTTTTTAAACTCGTAAATCATATACATATATTAGTAAAATACACAAAAGCGAATAAAAAAACAAATAAATGAAAATTCTAAAAATTAAAAATAAAGCAAATGTAAATAAGAAATTAAAAAATTCGTATATATTTTTATTATTATCATTATTAACGTGCTCGAAATAAATATATTTTGTTTTCACTAGTTAAAAAAAAGGAATTTTTTATTCTTTCATTCTTTTTTCACACGATAACGTGCTACATTTAACGATTTTATTTATCGTTTTTCTCTTCATTTTTATTTATTTTTTTTTTTCTTTTATTTTTCAATGAAATAACAATTTAACCGGTGCAAATCGAAAAAAAAGGCGTACATACATGGCGCTGCGGCGCACATAAACGTCTCTTAAATTCGAACGTTAAAATTTAAAGTTGAATTTCTTTAAGTTAGAAAATCAACATTGCAATGTTAAACCAATAGATGCTGTACATATATATATATATATACATATGAGTGTGTGTATATATAACGAGGCTGCAAACGCGACGGCACGCACTGCACGCAACGACCGCATCTAGTCAACGTATCTATATGTACTACGTCGTCGTCGCCGTCGTCTCGTCGAGGCACAACGAAAAGCTCGTAATTGTATTACCTCCGTGATCCCGAAGCGACGTACATACGTATATGTATGTATATGCAGGCTAGCTCACGTTGCGTGATCTCTCTTCAGAGAGAGAGAGAGAGAGAATGGTATAGGCTATGCGGCGTGAAGCAGCCTGCTCGCGCCCACGCGACCGCACGTTTATTTTTCGAGCTTGCTCTCCGCACTGACGTTCCTCGCGTTGCGCTTGTATATATATATATATATATATATATATATATATATATATATATATATATATATATATATATATATATATACATACATCCAATATTGGTCAGTGGACTTTGAGTATACGCCCATCTCTTCTATGCACGGGCATGTGTGCGCGCACGTGTCGATAACAAGCGTACGTATACGGTATACCGATAACGGAGCTCCGGAACGTTCGATAAATGAACGAAGCTTTTTCAAAGCTATTTTGTGGCGTGGGTTTGTTGAAAGAAAAGTCGGAGAATCGGAATTAGATGCTTTTCAATGGATCGTATTTGATCGTTTTCGTTCCAAAGGAACGATGAAACGATGATTGAAATTTTGGTGAAAGAAAAGAGAATCGTGCCGATGCGCTCGCTAAATTATTGCGAATGATTGATTGACAGCGCGTTGTCTCTATCGAGCTGAGACTACTTTTTCATTTTATTTTTCGCGTCGTTGTTATTATTTTTCGAAAATGCATCATTGGTCTTGAATTTTAACCTTTTCTTTCCTCTTTTTTGGAAAAAATTTTAAATGTTAACTGTGAATTAGATTTTAAAAAAAAAACTTTACCTTACATTTATTTAACTGTATATAATTGTTTAATTGGATTGCTATTAAAAAATACAATTTACTATTAATTTTGAAAGTAAAACGTACAAAACTAAACCCAACTCACGAGGTTGCATAAAAAAGAAAAACGTTAACTTCTTCATTGATATTAAAAAGGCAGCAAATAGTCTCTAAAAATAATAAAAAAGTGCTTGGTTTCCGAAAGTATCGAGTGAAATTGAATCGAGAGAGAGAGAGAGAGAGAGAGAGAGAGAGAGAGAAGACTAAGAGATCGAAAAGAAAGTTCATTTTTCGCCGGGATTTTAGAAGGCGCACCAAAAAAGTTTTGGCACATTCGCCGTCGGCCCGGATTACCGGTTATAACGTTTATTATCCGCTGGCATGGCTCCTCACCGCTACATGAATAATATAATATGCGTCGCTTTGAAGTCGAGGGTTTCACGTCGTGTGCCTCACGTGCTTCGACAATACCCAGAAAGGGACAAAGAGCGAAAGAGAGAGAGAGACAAATAATTGTTAATCTGCGTTATATTTCGCTACTGAGGTGATAAATTTTAAAACAGGATCGTCGCTTGCTCGCGCATTGGGTAATAATCAGACATTTCGTGCTTTCTATCTCGTATTATAACGAAAAGAAAGAGATCTCCAAAAGAAGTAACTCCTCGAATTACGTAAATGCTCCGTCTGTTTCTCTTTCTTTGTTTTGAGATTGCATAAAGTAAATGCTAGAAATTTAACAAGACGAAAAATTGTTGGAAAATTAATGTTTCGATTGTGTTAAAAATAAAAAAATAATTGTACCTTTCAAAATTCTCATTGTCATTTGTTTCATTTAGCAAAAAAGAAAGGAAGAAGATCACTTCGCTCGATATTATTTCAATCGAATTAAATAGAATATTTATATTTGTAAAATGTTAATACATATAGAGTATCGAAATTTACCTAAATATTTATAATTAAAACCGTTAGAGTTTAAGCAATAATTAAAAAATGATAATAATTAATACGATTATTGCACAATAATTGAATATACGATAAATTAAATTATTAAAATATTTAACGATTATTTATTAATTTATCAGATTCGCTAAACAGTTATTCATATAAATCATTATACTCGCCTTCGCGCAATAACATGCCCCTGACCTTTTCTCTCGCGCATAAAAACGTTGGGGCGATAACGTATTTATGTACACTGTGTAAAATTCCGATGCGGCGGTAAAAAAAAGTATACATATAAAGCTGTATAACCAAGTTACGGAGGAAAGAGAGAGGAAAAAAAAGCAATAAAAAGAATAAGATGGAGAAAGGAAAGAGAAAGAACGCACAAGAGAGAGAGAGAGAGAGAGAGCAACAGCTACTTCTTTGCAATATTCGGAGCGAACGTTACTTGAGTCTCGAAAACGCTTGGTCGCACGGGGCATGTGAAACGAGACAGAAGGTGAGCGTCGGGACGAGTTGGAATCCCCAGGAATGCCCCCTACCCTTCCTCTGCCTCTTACGCTCACCGACGCACACGCACCGACACATACTCATACAAATTCATATATATATATATATATATATACACGCGCTCGAAAGTTCTCGCGAGAGAGCGGACTTTCCGAAAAGTCCAGAAATAGAACGACGTCGCCGACGCTGCATCTCCGTTCTCTTCCTCGTCCCGGTTGTCTCGCCGAGAAGAAAATGAACTCGATTCTTTTGGTGAAGCTATATGTGTCTTTTACCCCCCCCCTCCCCTCCCCGCCTTCGCTACTCCACTTTTTCCATTTCTTTTTGCTGCACCGACGAAGGAAAGAGAAAAATAAAAGAAAACACGAATATATGAAAATGAATGTGCGTGGGTGCGTAATTCAGACACGTATTTTTCTACTATTATATCTTTATAAAATTAGATTCTCTCTCTCTCTCTCTCTCTCTCTCTCTCTCACTCTTTATACCGAGCTTTTTTCTCACTCTTTCTATCATACAAAATGATGAAATCTACCGTGAGTTTACATCGATTACAAATTTATGGTGAAGTTTTGCAAATTTATTTTTAATTATATTTTTATAGATATAAATAAAATTAATTTATTTAAATAATAAGTATCCGTTTAATAATTCAATAAATTTGTATACAATATTAAGGTAGGTACATTATATATAATTTTAGATCCATTAAAGATTTATAAATTTTTTCATTAGAATAACATGTTAAATTGCATATTAACATTAAAAAACAGATAAAGGAAGTTTATTTTAACCAACGATATTTTCATAAATTTATAAAGTTATAAAACAAACTATTTTCATGGAATTATTAAAATGTATTTAACGAAAGAAAATATTAATTAAAATTTAAATTCTATAATTAAATTATTAAATTAAATCAATAATAAATAGAACAAAAAATTAAAAAAAAAAAAAAAAAAAAAGATAAAACGAGATGAAAGAAATTATATCTCTTATGTACAAGAACGTATTTCTAAGAGCAAGGTTATGGTGGAAAATAATTTTAACAAAGATGGCCCAATAATAGAAAAAATTTTAAAATAATAAAGAAAAAAAAAACGTTTAAAACTCAAATAGATTGGTAGCTTTAGTAAATGTACACGAGTCCAACGAAAGAACAGGTGGCTACATCCGCCACCTAGAGAAAATACCAGCGGCGAACTTTAGGGTCGAAGAGTTAGTATGGGAGAGATAAAAACGCAGAGTTTTTCAGCAATCCTCTTTTCTCCGGGTAATTCCCCCAAGTAGATTAGGCCGACTCTCTAGTTGTACTCTCGTTTATATATATATATATATATATATATATATAAAAATGTATGTACGTGCATGTTTGTGTGCACGTGTGTGCATGTGAAAGTGCAGTAGTTTCTGCGTAACAACGGTAACACGTGCACTCCTCCTCGCTCGGCAAAATCTCGGACTCGTGAAAACAGATTTCCAGCGGGCGTTGTGAAATTTCGTTAGCTCAACGGCGAATATATCGCGTCCTGTTACGTCTTTCTTACTCTCTATACCGGAGAAAACTCGAGCCTTTTTTCGAGTACATCGCATACGCGTCGGGGATAACAAAATTTTCCGCGTATACTCACTCTACCCATATATGTATTTACTGTATATAAAGGAAGAGTTTGCTCGGTAGTAGACTCTCTACATATGTCGAATAAAAGCCTCCAAGATATAGCGATTGCGATAAAAATTCTCATTGTTTATTTAAATATTTTCATTCGTGAATGTAGAAGTTTTTAATAAAGTTTTTTTTTTTTTTTTTTTTTTTTTTTTTTCTTTTATTATTATTGATAAATATATAAAATTTGTAATTTTTTTCATTTCTATTTTTTGATCTCAATTATAATTATGTAGATAATGGGGCTTCAACCGCCCTACCCACACGAGCGTATATGATACGCGCAACGCGACGACACCCTAGCGCGCTAACCCGTATAAAAAAAAAAGATTTTCCTGAGACCTACAAAATGTACGTGATATTTATTATACCCTTATTTAGGTTAAAACAGGGTTTATGTGATCTTAGATTTTATGTGTATGTTAGTTCTTCGAGGTTAGTACAAGCGTTCAAAGGAAGAAATAATTGTGTGAAAGAAAGGAGTGATATATTTATATATAATAAAATTTTCTCGAATCATGTAAAGAAATATCAATTTTTTCATTTGCGTGGAGCAAAAACAACAGAAAATTGTTTATTAAATTTACATATCTATAAAATATGGATTGTTCCAAAAATCAAAAAGAATAACTGACATCTCTATGTATAAGAACTCATAATAAACTTTTAATATATCAACAGTGATCGTTTGTGTTAAAGTTATACAACTTTTTTTTTTTTTTTTTTTTTTTGTTGCAGAAACGTACATGTGTGAATTTCTTCGCTCGAAGCGTTTGATTCAATAAAACGATATTTTAACTTTCGTTTCATCATACACATACGCGCGCGCGTGACAATGACGGATGAATGAAGAAAAGCCGTACATTAAAACATTGAGTCGGAAGGGGGGGGGGGGAGGAGGAAGGGAGGGATGAAGAGGGGAAGGAAAAATAGCACGCGAGTGCTTTCGATACAACTGGGTCACGGATACCTTAACACCATGGATTTCGTTAGCTATGCGCGTGTTTCCTCGCGCTAGCTCGACGAATATCTTGCTTGTATCCTCGATCGAAAGCCTTTGATTTTCTTTCGACTTCGGGTGTATCTGTTTACGCGCGCGTTCCCTTGGCTTAGGTAATGCTTTTGTGTACTTGCACTTCGTGTCTAAAATCAAATGCAGAGGCTTTACCTACGCGTTATGAATCTCTTCTTCTATCTCCATCTCTCTCTCTCTCTATCTCTCTCTCCCTCTTTCTTTCTCTCTCGTATCTTACGATACAAGCGCAAGGATCAAACCGATGGATGTGACATAATTTTAAAGGATTAACGACACTGAAAAATAAACGGAGCTTTGAAAATTTCGATGATCGGATTTTTTCGGATCGGATCGGAGATTATGGGTTTGGAAATAATACATCCACTTAAAAATTAAAATATGACAATATTTATCAATTCATTTATAGGTGAAGTGTAATTTACAACATTATTGAGTTTTACTTTTTATAATCTGCAGAATATCTTTGTCGATAACTATCTATAGCATTAAAATTTGTCGATATATTTTTCAATGTATACTTGCAAACAAATTATTTATAATAATTAATTCATCCAAAGATCATTTCTCTCTCTCTCTCTCTCTCTCTCTCTCTCTCTCTCGCAGTGGTATATAACATTCCCGTATATAATCTAAGTCGAATATACACAGACCGATGATTTACCACAACGGGTCTAAGAGTTGTCCATCATTCCGCAGATGAATCTGTCCAACGTTCGCTGCTGACATATCCATTAATCTAATTTCATCTCATTATCATGTATGGTATAATTTTAATTTATAAAGCATTTAATTCGTTGAATTTACGTAATCATTAGTTTTATCGATTTTATCGTTATGCGATTGAAAATTAATATTTTAAAAATTACAATGTACAATATTAAAATTTGAAAGGATTAGTATAAATTTATCGTTAAGAATTATTAATATTATTATTGTTATTATTATTATTTTTATTATCGTTAACGAACGCAAATACTCACAAAAATTTCGCTCACGTGCATTTTTAAAGCATTAAATTATTGCCTGGGGTGATACGGGGAGGAGGGGTGGGGGAGGGGGAAGGTGAAAGGAAAAATGAATAAATCACGTAAACGTTGGTAAAATAAGCTTCCCCGACCTTTCATTTGACCAAAGATATCATCGCATAAAACACATTGATTTACAGCTTTTTTATGCACAGCTTTCATATACGAACGAGTTGAAAATAAAAATAAAAATAAAAATAAAAATAAAAATAAAAACAAAAAAAACAAAAAAAAAAAAAAATGATTGCTCGGTCAACCCACGCGGCAATTTCTCAAAATTTCAAAAGGTGAGAGCGCGAACGTCTCTCGCTCGTATAATGCATTATACGCGCGCGCGAGCCGTGTGTGCATTGTTTATATATACACATATATAGAGCCAAAACGTACAAGAGCTGCTGCTCAAACGCCATACGAGCATGACGCAAACTCTGACTCATTCGGCATAGAGCTTGAATAAGGGAGAAATAAAACCCGAAGCAATAACAGTTGCAGTTACTCGGCATATTGATTGCGTTAAACACCAAGCGAGGGAAGGGGGCGAAGGGGTGTGTGTGTGTGTGTGTGTGTGTGTGTGTGTGTGTGTGTGCGTTACAGTCCACCGACTGTCCAACCTCAGCGACAACCTTATTTCGCCTTTGCTCTATATATGTATATTATATATATCGCTACTGCACGCTTACCTATACGTATATATATACGTGTGTGTGTGTGTGTATATGTATACACATTTATATACACGCAGCGCGCGTTAACGCACAACATACGTCCGCGTGAGTCAGGGTATATATTCGCGCGCTTCACCGAATCGATATCTCTTAGAGCTGTACGTCGTATCGTAAGCGTGCGCGTATACACGACGTTCAATTATCTATATACCGCGGGCTTGTTTGCAACGCTCGGTCGGTTTCGGTGTACGTACATATGTATACATATAGTCATCGAGCCTCAAACAATTTCGATTGGTTCATCAGGGTGTTACACCTTGTATTTTGTCGTTGATTTTTTTTTTTTCTTTGTCACGCTTGCTATCATTGATTATAAAGTGTCGGTGCTCGATCCATTCGATCGTGGGACATAATTTATAACGATGTTTATGTATATTTCTCTTTATCAACGATTATGTTTACGGTTTATTAATTTTAATGAATTTCAAAATTATTTTACTCAATTACTGTTACGATAACTTTATTGCCGATATCCTTCTTATTCGGCTGTCCATGTTTACAAATTTTTAAATTATAAATAAATTACGTCGAGAATAGTGTACAATATTAAACCTTGTCGTTACTGGTATTTACAATTTTAATTAAAAAATTAACTAGAAGAATATATTTTTAATTTGAAATTACGCAAACATACTATTTTTTCACGATAATAAAGTTTAATAAGAGAAAAAAAAAATTAATTTATTGAAACTTATACAATAGTTCTTGGAAATTAATTAAAAAAATGTTACGATAGTAAGAAAAAATTATACCATCAACAATTCAAGCGCAAATTTCATAATAAACAAAATTTAATTTAATTCAATCATTGATATTTTTTAATTCATAATTTTTACGTTATAACAGCGTCTAATTTGATATCCTTTATCACAAATCCTCTGACACATGAAAGGCTTTGTACGCGTTATATAGAGATTCGTGTAATTTCTCTAAGTTTGTTTGAATACTAGTTCGTACTAATTAAAGTAAGTTATGCCATGGTATATAGTTTAAACTTATGTATCTTATGATAGTGGTGCAAGTAAAATTATTTACATAAACTTTAACCCCTAATGTATCGAAGTCTAAGACATTTAATCTTGGAAACTTATAGAATTATATGTGTATATTATTAAATTTATACTATCGTTATCGGTATATGTTTTTTTTCCTCAAATGTATTCACTTTATCAAAATAAAAAATTGCAATAGAAAGTTAATGTAATCGTTTACAGTTTAAATCTATCGGTTAAAAAAAAGAAATAGATCTCTATAAACATAAATCTCCTCTCGACTCCTCTCGTACTCATCGGGAATAAAAAATAGAAGACGAGAGATAAAGAGAAAGAGACGATAAAGACGTTGGGATTATTATGCGCATTTGGTACGTCTTGGAAATGCATTCCGTCGCAACATCTGAAAAACTTTGCTCGCGCACTGCGACACCATGTGAAGCCGCGAAAACAAAGACGCACCGATACTTTCGCGTTTACTCTTCTCCTTACATCTCGCTTAATCTTAAACGACTCCGACAATTTCAATTTCTTCCTTTCTTTGCGTTTCTGCACGCCTCCGCCGGCAGAATGAATTAACTCGTGGGTGTTACATCATTCCGTAATCGCGCGACGCAAGCGCGACAAAAGCTCCCTTCGCTTTCGAGCGTATATATATATATATATATATATATATATATATATATATATATATATATATATATATATATATATATATGTACGTGTGTAAGAGCGACAGCGGGAGGATTTATTACCCAAGCGATATGCTTGTCTTGGTACGCGACGAGTACATTCGAATGTACATCGCGACTTCGATCCTAGCTCCTTCCGGGCAATGCGCCATTCTCGCGTGATCGCGTTTTTCTCTCTCTCTCTCTCTCTCTCTTTCTCTTTTTCTCTCTTTCTCTCTCTCTCTCTCTCTCTCTCTCTATATATATATATATATATACACACACCTCTCTATGTATTCCTTTATCTATATCTCTTGTTTCTACTATTTTTTTCTCTCGGTACGGTGAGAAAGAAGGAAAGAGAAAAAGGAGCGATGTTACTCTTTCAGTTGGCGCTTGATATATCGCGCACATTCTCGCTACGGACTCTCTTTGGATAGAAATTAGCTCTATCTGGATGGTATCCGGTGCTTTCGGCTTTTTTTTTCTCTCTCTCTTTTTGCCGAGAAATCGAAAGAGAACTACTGGTGCCGTCGCTGCCACTACCGGTACTAGTCGACTCGCGACGGATATAACGCACGAGTGAACAGTTTATCGCTGAAAATGGTTAGGTCCATTCGTTCATTCGTTCGTTCGTTCAATTTTTTTTTCGCTATCTCGAGCAAATCGTTTGAGTACCAGGTGTTGAACGTTGAATAACAACTTTAACAGGACTGATCTACTCGTCGATGTAAAATTGTTTCGTAACTGGATTTGTGCGATAATTTTTTTTTTTTTTTTTTTTTTTTTTTCTTTACTCGCTCAATTTTTGTAAATTTTATATTAATTGTCGTGTTATTTTCATTATATTTTCATTCGGAAGCTTGAAATTAACAGTTAGCAGGAAAGATTTTTAATTCAGCAGAGTATCGAGTTTAAAAAAATTAAAAAAATGCAAAATAACGATGTTAAATTAATTATCGAATTATTTCAACATCGATCGTGGATAATCTTTCATTTCGTTATATTTTTTATTTCATTATTATTTATTTAAAAAATAATTATTATTATTATTTGCAGGTAAAATTTATTTTGTGTTATTACAATTATTCATCGTGATTTTTGCGTTTATTTCATATGACGAATGACACCAGCCTGCGTCTGACTTACATTTATATTTTTCATTTTTTTCCTTTTTCTCGCAGCGCCTCAGAACTTACAAAATTTTAAAAAGCGAGCTCTTTTCCCACTACCTCGACATTTTTCCCAGGACTCGTCTTCGCAAAATCTCGCGGGATCGCGCGATCACGCTAACCAATGACGATTCGATCCGCCGAGCTCCCGCCAACTTCGTCGTCAACGGCAACGAAGTCGGACTTCGTGCTACGTACATCTAAGGTTTCTCATCTGTAAAGCTTCGCGAGCCGTCCTCGATACTCGTGGCGCGATCACGAATCGCCCAGGCAAAACGGGATCCCGATTTTCGACGTCGCACAGAGCAAACCCGCTCTCGCGCCTCCGTTAAATGTCGGGTGAGCTAAAATTTTATCCCATTTACCGCGGACCTCGTCCGCTCGAACGAAAGAAAAGCGACGACCCGAGCCGTAGACGAGCTCAAAACTACGACTGGCTACCCGAGAGCGAGTAGCCAAACTGTCAGCGTGTCGTGACTGCGATCGGAATCCCCGACATCGCGTCATTTCGTCACCTCAAATAAAATTAATAAATTTTATCAATAAACGATAAACGCGATGGATTTGCTCTACCAAGTTAAATGTTACGACGTCATCTTTACATTTATTTTAACTTCGTCCATCCGTCCTTTTCCTCTCGCTTAACGTAGCCGAGTTAACCCGACGTTCGTCACATTCGAATCTATAACTCGGCCTTCGTTATAGTATTTCTATAAATCGATATCTGTGCTGTTCAATTTTAAACATTTTTATATCAAATCGCGATTTATAAAAAAAATCTAAAAAAAATCTAAAAAAAATCTACCTTATTTTTTATTCCGAAAGAAAGTTATCTAAAGAAAGCATTTTATTAAAATTTTTTTATTAGTATTTAGTATATTTGAAAATCGTAATATAAAAATAGCGAAAACGTAAAATCGATAGTAATTTTTGTTTGAAACATTAATTGTTAACATCGATTGCTTCATTGTTTAAAACAAATTTGCTTGACTGAAAAAATACATTATAGATTATTAAGAATTATGAAGTAATTTTTAGAATATTGGCTTTACAATAATTATGTATAATTTACTAATTACATTATTTAAACTTAAACTTTTGCTTAAACATTGCAGAAATTCAGCAATATCATTTATTAAGGATTCTGCAAAGTTAATTTTATACTAGCAAAAAATATCCTCGCTCGCTAACGATCGCTCGAAAAATGAAAAATCATATGAAATAATAGCATAGAAGAGAAGACGTAGGTGTACTATGAAGGTGAAAATATAAATTTTATTATTATTTATATTTGATATAATTGGTGATAAAAAAAATATCAATAAATTTTTGTGAAATCGCGAATAAAAACAAAGAGAAAAGGAAAGATGGTGAGAGAGAGAGAGAGAGAGAGCAAGAGAGAGCGACTAAGGGCGAGAGAAGGTGAAAAAAGGGTGAGTTACCATAGAATGTATGTAGATATACTATTATGCCTAATGAATACACATAGTACACCTATATATATACGAGACGTAAAATTTTCAACTGATACCGGAAAGATTTTAATATAATCTAAGATGTAAAATTTGTACTTAAGTATATCAATTAATGTTATATTAAAAATGATTATATATTATAACTAACCGTAATTAATTATAACTGTAACTACTAATATTATCAAGTATCGGAACTTCATACAAACTCTACATGTATAATTTCTTATAATAATTTTCAATGTACTAAAGATTTACTGAATAAAATTTCAAATTAAAAACGGTTTATTATCTTTATAGAAACTATTTTCGTAGAAATATTTATTTCCCGAGATCGATATTTAATAAATTATTCTTGTCTGAGAATAGTAATAATTATACAATATATAAATAAGTTTTAATACGTTACTAATATGTAAATAAGTGATTTAACAATATCCTTATTAAAATGAAATAAAATAAAATGGTCTCTTTAACGAAACGTATAATTAACCCAAAACATTAATTGTGCACTAATCATATCCATGTCGCAATCTTTTAATAGTAAAATTAATCGATAAGTTTGACTTCCATTATCCACTCATTAGAGAAAGTGAAAAGCCAACCCATTCCGTACGTGACCAACGAGACGTGATTATTGTTTGCGGATGCTTTAACCCTTTTAGCGAGGAAAAAATCACACTACATTTTCTCTTTCTCTTTTCTTTGCACTTGTAATCCGTGGTTACGCGCGCATTTATTTCAGCCACGAGTTTTCTCGCTTGCATTATCCGCGCGACTGCCTCGTTCATGTATAGTAATAATAATGGTAATAATAACAATAATAATAACAATAGTAATAAAGAAAAAAATGAAAGGTAAAATAAAGGAGAAGGAGCTCACACACACATACACATGTATATATACATATATATATATACGTCGGCGGTATTGAAAGCTCCGTGATAAAGTAGGCCACGGTGATACCGGCTGCAAAAGATCCTCTCCCTACTGAGCATGTACATACAGGGCTGAAAAAAGGGTGAAATAAAGCAAGAAAAATAGAAGGAAGATGACACGGGTTTGCATTTTCTTTTATTATTTCCCGCTCCCTCGAGGAGTTCGCTCCTCGCGCAAGAGTACACATGTACATCCGCTCTCCGCGCAGGCGCGCACCTCTATTCGCATTTCCATACTTCTTTCTTCTCTCGCGTACATATTTACCATCGCAACGGGCGCAAAAGTTTATATCGATTGCAACGATCGTCGTACGATCGAGATAGACAAAGGATAACGCGCGTCACGGTTTAACTTTCGTCGCGTCCTACGTATCGTCGCCGAGGATCAACCGAGGCTCGTTTACCGTTGCTGAAGCTGCAGCACCATTGCAAACGCGTTATACGCGTCGCGTGGAGAGCGTCTTGTTAAATTTATTGGCTGTGCATATACACGCGTACACGTGTATGTATATGTGTATACTACATGTGTAACTACACATGCACACACAGTGTGTGTGTGTGTATATGCGTATATATGTACGTGCCTCTGGGAGTCCCTCTGCTGATGACGTGACACGGCGTTCAAGCTTTAATTAGCCGCGTCAATCGCTTAGCTCAATTGTGTATATTATGCGCGATGCATTTCTCACGCTCGAACTTTGAGGTAAAATGTCGCGATTCCTTGTGAAAATCGATTCTCAGATTTTTATCATTTTATTCAATTTCATTTGAACTTATCGTCATTTAAATAATTTATACGCAAATTTTAAAGATTCACTTTTGGATCGACTTTTTAAAGCTAAATAATTTTGATATTATCCAATAACGTTTGCGTAGGTATAATTTTACTCGCGTGATACGTTGCGAAAAATTAGCTAATAAACCTATAAAAAAGCAAAATAATTATCGTTGTAAACGTGAAAATTACGCATAAAATTAACGTCGAATTAGCTTCATTTTCGAAATATGCTTTTTTAAATATCCTCAATTATTTATAGCGATCTACTTTAATGTAATGAAAAAAAAAAAAAAATATTTTGTTTTAAATTCAATCTTTAACTCGTTACACCTTTCCAAAAAAGTACCGCATATCTTTACCCGATGATAGCTGAAAGGAAAGGATAAACGAGAGTGAGGAAATGAGAGTATGGAATGAATGCAGAGAGAGAGAGAGAGAAATAGAGGAATAGTAGACGAGGGAAGAACGGATAGAGGTCAGGTGTGTCACCTGTTTGAAGCCAAGATATACGAAATTACACGAGAGCGCCGGTGCGCCGGTGTTATTGCTGCTGTTGCTGCTGCTGCTACTGGCAGAGCTCAATCGATCCGCGCCGCCGCTGCTCGCTGACTGAACCCGCGAATGGTTAAAGTTCACGACGGCAATTCGGCCGCTTTCATCTCTCTCTACCTCTCCCTTTCCCCCTCCTCAACCCTCCCACCCACCCTCTCTCTCTCTCTCTCTCTCTCTCTGTCTATCTCTTTCTCTCAATCTCCCTCTATCCCGTTATATTCTCTCTGACCCCGTCTTCTCGTTAGAATAACCCTGACACGGTAGCAATTTTTATTGCGCTACTCCTCCCACCCACGCGCTTTTTTCACCCCTCTCCCCCCTCTCTTTCTCTCTTTCTCACTCGCTTACACTCTCGATGCTTTTGTCGTTTACGGGCACCCGCTGTGTATTGTGTGTCTTTTTATCGTGCGACGCAATGCGCCGAGCTCGTACACGCCCGAGGTATAGCGACGACTATCTACGGTGATGGGGAATACGGCGACGACGACGACGACGACGCCAACAACGACGAAACGAAAAAGAAAAATAAAGAAAATCAGCGCCCACGAATAACGGCTTAACCTTCAGGTACATTGGTATACATAGATATAGGATTATTATTATATATTATACGTATATATGTATAGTTACAGGAATGGTAGCCGTAACGTCGCCCCCACTTATTTTTGCGGTTTTTCAATGCACATATCGTTAAAGATATGAGACTTTACAATTGTAAGTATCACAATGTTTAATTTATAATAAAATAAAAAATAACAAAAAATTTATAAAGAATTGAAAATAAATAAAGGAACAAAAGAAGACAAAAAAAAGAAAAATAATTTTGATACAATGAAACACATCAATCCCATATTTTTATGTTATAAAATAAGTTTAAAACGCAACTCAACCGTATCGGCAATCGGTCAAGCTAATCGTTGTCGGTGATATCACTGCGCGAAATCACTCACAAGAGTATACACGAGCAAAACATCGGCCGCGAGCGACAGCGGAAAAACGTACGCTCGCGAATCTCGGACGTACGAGAAAGATTACGGTTTTGAAACAATTTTTCTTCTCGACTATCTTCATACCGTTTACTATCCGTTCTTTTGTTTTTCGATTTTCTAGTTAAATATTTCCCTCGTTTTCGCTCTTTTGTTCGCTCACTTTCTTTCTCTCTTTTTTTTTTTTTTTACACGATTCGATGATATACGGTATAAAAAAGGATTAACGTATACAAGTCAAGGATTTAAAATTAATTTTTATAGTGTTCATTGTTTACGTAGGTTAAAAATATTACACAAAGTCTACAAAATGTGTACGTTCGTTTATTAGCTATAAATTCAAGATATTTTAATAAAATTTTTAATGCTTTAGTGAATTAAGTACTCGCGCTGCATTAATATGTCCAGTATGTAATAGAATAAATCCTTTTAGAATGAAATTTCATGAAAACATTTCATGAGAAAATTACTTCAAGTCTTTAACGTTTTTTTATTATTCAAAATTTGATTATTTATAAGAAATGAATTTCTAAACTTTCAATGCAATATTAAATAAAATATTAACGCGCAAAAATATTGCTTGGTTAATTTCTTATATATTTTATCTTCATCTGACCGACTTACTTTTATAAAAAAAGGATTACTTTTAGAATGAAATGAACAAATATTTCATTTTTTGTTATTTAATTTATTTCACCAATCAATACATGTAAATTAATTTTAAAAATTAATTTTAACAAATTCGTTACGTACATATTAATAATTGAAATTTTTTTTGAACGATAACGGAAACACAATGATCACAATCTATAATAACAATAGTTAAATGACGGTATGAAAGGACGAAACGTTAAGGAAACGACAGTCTATAATAAGAGTTAATTAGATTTCTATATTTATTATAAAACGAGCAAGCAAATAGAAGAATTTCAGCATGGCATCAAAAAAGACAGGCGTAACGAAGTGAGAAAGAGAGAAAGAAATACCTAAAATGAGAGAATTTCGTGGAAGGGACGACGTGACGTTGGCACTGGGAAAAAAATGAAGCAAAGGAGGGCACGACGACGAGGGTAGAAGAAGAAAAAAAAGATTGAACTGCGATGCACAGATGCGACGGATGTGAAAGAGACCGAGCGTGGAGCAGGAGGAACCGTATGCTTTCGAAGAGAGTGACAAAGAGAGAGAGAGAGAGAGAGAGAGGAAGAGGAACGAAGGGAGAGAGAGAGATTGAGAGAAAAAACGTGAGCGAGCGAGAATGAAGAGAAGAGGCGGAGGGCAGAGAAAAGAAAGAGGAGAGAGGAGAATCTCACCACGGCAGTGAGATAAGTCGCTAGGAAGATTCAACACGTCGTTTTGTGCCGCATCGCCGAGACAGAAGAGAGAAAAAGAGAGAGAGAGAGAGAGAAAAGGAGACCTTTTTCAGAATGATGAGGCGTGGGTAACTTTAAAGTCGTTACGAGAGAGAAAGAGGGAGAAAAAGAGAGAGAAAAAGTGCGCTTTAGGAAAGTAAAGATTCTTTCTCGCGGTAGGTATACACGCGGCAGGAAAAGTCTCGACGCACACGTGTATATATATATATATAAATACGGGTCTGCACACACACACACACACGTACACACGCGCATACAGGAAATATATACATATATTTGGTAATAATAAACTTGGGAGAGAAAATGGTTTTTCGCTTTTAACAAATGGCTCCTTTCGCTTTGGTAATTTTAACCTGATGTGAACGATTTTAATTGAGCTTTTTTTTCTACAAGGATTTCTTTTCTTTCGTTTTTTCTTAACTTATGATTTTTTCTTCTCTGTCTCTCTCTGTCTCTCTCTCTCTCTCTCTCTTTGTCCCCCTCCCTCTTTTCACTATTTAAAATCCTTTTTTTGTTTTTAAATTGCTTATGATTATGGATGAGCTTCGGATTATTTAAAAAACTCCCCTTACAATTATGAGGAAGAAGTATTTCTCAAGTAATTAAAAATCGCTTATATTTGTTTGTGTAGCGCGTTATACGGTACCGAAAAGTTTACTCAAGTTCGTCTTAATAGATCGTGTATTTGAACAAAGTTAATAATTCCAACTTTAAATTTGGTAACAAACACAAATAAATTATCGTGGCATCGAATGAAATATTTAAGTTTGCGTCGTCATTACTTCGATAAACAAATTTACGAATGTCATTAATTTTTTTAATTTATTATTTTTTTCTATACATACAAACATATTGATGATATGCATATATAAAAGAAAAGATTAATATAAATGAATAATGGAACTTTTTATTTAAAATAAAAAAACGAGTTTATTAAATTTCTATGCTCCCCTAACCAGTATTTTTAAATAAAATAAAATCTTATAATACGCTTTTATTAAAAAAAAACTAAAAACAATAAAAAAAAAATTTTTGTACTAAAAAGAAAAAAATAATTTCTTTTTTACTTTCATTAATACATTTTATTGCAGTAAAAGTTCAAATAATAAAAGCGTAGGAAGCCTGAATTACGAAGTATGAGTTTACGTCGTATTTGTGGACATATGAAAATGTTTTACATTTATGTCATAAAATCTCAGCAGCAGAATAATCCCATCAAAGATATTTACTCTTTTAAATCATAGGCGCCCCACGCTATTTTTTTTTTTTTTTTTTTTTTTTTTTTTTTTTTTTTTTTAAACTTTACTTCATTAATAAAACTATTTTTTTCTTTTTAGTACAAACATTTTTTTTATTATTTTCATTTTTTTATTTTTATTTTTCAGCTATTTTTTTTCAAATAAAAGGGTTATTAAAAATTTTTTCTTTTTAATTTTATTTTATTTTAATCTTCTTAGAATTATTATGTTATTATTACTGCTCGAGTAATTACTACTCGCAACACAGTTTGCAAGATTTGAAATTGATACGTCGATGTTATAATCGATCGAACGTGTGTATCGGCATTAAAGGCAAGTGTAAGCACCGCGCAAACGCGGACGCTCGCTGAAGGTATTTTTTTCCATTCAGAATCAGCTATTTTTAAATCGAAAAATTTATTTCACTATGAAAAATAACTCTATTTTAAATTGTTAGATAAGATTTATTCGTATGATAAGTTTTAATTTCGTACATCGAAGGCAAGTACTTTAAAAAAGAAGGGCAAAATTTCTACCTTCGCGCCGCGACAGACACGGCGAGGTTTAATAAAAGCCTATATAATAACAATAATTGTATGAAGCAAAACTCTTTGTCGATTGATTGTTGAATATTCATTAAATCGACCGGCAACTATGGAATATATTTTGCTTTATTATACTGCTATAAACCGCTATATTTCTGTTTGCGCACGTTTTTCTAAATAATAAAAAAAAAAAAAAAAAAAAAAAAAAAAATTTACGCAGAAAATATAATTTTTTTCGAAGTACGCATATAATCGAATTATGGTTTAAAAGCCAAAAAAGGCTGTGAAATTTTCAAATCTCGTCAATGTTAATTTAAACATCAAAATATGAGTTTAGAAAACAAAATCAATGAATTTTTTTTTCTTTTCACTTTGATCAATAATGTAAATATTCGTAAATATATTTTCATATCTAAAATGAAAAATTTTCTCTTATTTATAAAATTATATTTATTAACTTCATGTTTATCATGATTTTATTATCTATGGAGGCAATATTAAAATTTTTTTTTATTTCGTATATTATCGGTGTTTCGATTAAGATTTTACCTTCAGTTTTTTTCAATACTCGTATGAAATATTTGTCATTTCTATTGTAACCCTTTTTAAAAGACTACAGTTTATTTAAAAACTATTAATATTTAAATGGCTTTCCACTTAATCCGCAGTACTTTTGATAAGCAAGCAAGCCACTTTCGATTTATTATTCAAGTTTAACTTTTCTTGACTTATTATTATTATTATTATTTATTTATTTATTTTTTTGTCATTTTCATTCGTGTTTTGTTAAATTTTTTTGACGCGATAAAAAAATTGATTTCTCGTGTACATTTTAACATTGAATATGATTGAATTTAAAATAATTGTTCAAACTGATTATTATATAAAAAACCATTTAATTGATTAAACGAAAATTTTGTACTTTATATTTACCTATAAAAATTATTTATATCAGAACATCATTAACGAAGTAGATTTAATTAATTAAACATCAAATTCCCTTATATACAATAACACTGATAACTAAGTTATAAATCAAGTTAAAAAGTCAGATAAATATTCAATGTTCTACAGAAATATAAGCAAAATAATAGAATATAACTTATTATTTCTATATATTTAAATTGTTATAAAAATTAGAACAAATGTTGTTATTTTACAAAACTTTCGTTCTCAAACGTTCAATCGTGACGAAATTTTTTTAATTTAACACAGTATTATTCTTTCAAAAGTTAAATCTTTATGTATGCACTTGCATTAAAACTGCTATATCTGTCGTTATTAATACCAAACCCATAAACACATAAGCGATTAATTATAGAATGTACGAGGAAGGCTTTATACTTAAATATTCTCGTGTACGCGAGAATCAACCACGGCGTCAATTATTACCCAAATGAAATAACTCGTAACTTTATTATACTAGTCGACTTTTAAATAAGAACCTTATACAGCGGATGTATGTATGCATATCAAAATATCGCCTTATTACTTACAACTCGATCGTTAATATTGCTATGGCAAATATTAACGTCCTGACGACGAAATATTCATTTCGTGGTTTAATAACTAATAAGATTTTAGATTAACTTTGTCAAGTAAAATAGCGCGTTATTAGATTTTTAATCGAATTAATTAAGGGATATGGTAAAATTGATACGCTTAATAATGTTATGATAAATCGACTTACCATTACCGGTTAATCCTCGCAATCTCCACCGAGTCGTCTCACTGTAACAGAAAGATAAATTTCGTATAAATTTTTCATCCTGACTCATGCCACGTGACTCATGTGATTATTACTGGGGGAGGGAAACACTGTCAAGATAAGAAAGCACAACTTGTTCGCGTCAATACGTACAACTCACATCGAATTAATCATACCTTTGTTGAATTGCATTGTTACAATCGAATATTATTAAGATTATTTGACAATCTTACATTCACTAATGTTAACTTTACTTTCATTTACAAATATAATTATATTATAACTACGATCGATTGAAAGTTTATAGTACGATTTTATTTATTGTAATGACACTTTTAAGTCGATTGCAGGAATAAAAATTAATTAAACAAGTAATAAAAAAAGCAATTTTTTAAAATTTTGCTTTTAATTCAATTTAATTTATTTATTAAATTTTTTTCTCCTTTCGTTAAATAAAACAATAAAAGAACACAAAAATAAAAAAAAAAGTCGAACTTTAAATCGATGATCCAAATCTCTACATCAAAAAAAAAAAAAAAAAAAAAAAATCCCAAAATCTAAATGCCGGCTAAACGAACGGATTCACTGCTTCCGCAGATGTCAAGTAAAAGAAAAAAAAAAAAGGCAGGTATAGTACAAGCATCGTGCGTATACGCATCGAAGATTTCGAATAAGCCAATATCCGTAGGTATAGTAACACCTGTCCGTCCTGTTGGTAGCATGTGTTGAAGAAATTCTCTTTCCTTTCGTCCGCCCTCCTCTCTCTCTCTCTCTCTCTTTCTCTCTCTTTCTCTCTCTTTCTCTCTCTTTCTCTCTCACTTGGAGGCAAGTATCCAATGTAAAAATATAAGAGAAATATTATGCAAAAGGTCGAGGTAAGTTGTCGCAACGTGTAAATTCAAAACGCGACGTTAAGACGCCGTTACCGGACTTCGTACACGGAAATACTACCAGGGGTGGAAGTCAAGGAGAAATGGCGAGTAGAAAGAAGGATGGGTTCTCTTAAAAGCTTCGGACTTTTAAGGATTGCCGATGTTTACCTTGTGTTGCCGAGGATCGATTACATCAACGGCAGGAAAAAGATTTTTTCTTCATTCCGCTTCTTCTTCTTCTTCTTACTTTTTCCTTCGTCGACTTTTTTTTTTCGTGTAAATACGTTCGCGTGTTTAGTTTGATTGAGCATTTGAATAAATAAGTGTACACAGGCATTTATAATTAATATCGTTAAAATAATTGTCGATTAACGATAATAGAGATTTTCTAACCGCATTTCTCCGCGATACAATAACTAATTCTATAATAATTACTGGATGGTTGTAATTAATATGACGTATTATAGGATCGTTTGATTGTGTGATAATTAAAGGCGAATTATGATTTTGAAAAGTGATAAAAATAAACGTCTAGATAAATAATTCATAAAAAAATTGCTTTCCATTAGCGAGGCTAATTATTTATGTCAACTCTCAAACATGATAAAATTATATAAAATAATGTAAATTTAAATAACATAACAAGCTACATAAATACATTAAAATAAATGAAAAGAAAAGGAATATACATAGTTTATTTTAATCAACGTTACATGAAAAGTGAAATAGAACACTTTTCACGTTTATTATACTCAATGTAGAATTTTGATAAAAATTAAACAATAATCAAATAATAATATCATTAATTAATATCTGGCTAATAGTAATTTACAATGTTTACACGCTGTATCATTTTACTATTCATATAAACATACTAACTTTCGCTACTGTGTATCATAATAAAGGTTCTTTAACGCCTATATAATTACCTCGCGTGTAATTAAAGTGTGTATGCACAACGAGTGAGTTAAAAGAGAGAGAGAGACAGAGAGAGAGAGAGAGAGAGAGAGAGAGAGACAGACAGTCAGAACGGGACGAGAACAAATAGAGGGCTAAAGCGTAATATATGAATTCTAAAGATAGTTACATACGAATAGATGAAGAGAGAATGAGAGAGGGAGAGTGAGCGAGGGAGGGAAGGGGAGGCAGAAACGCGAGCGCGCGTTGCGGCATAGTCGGCCGAATTATCAAGTACATTCACGAGGGTACGAGGATGGAGGATATTTGGCACGTGCCGCAGGAATACATGTGTCTCGTGTGTCTCGTGTGTCCTACCGTCCGTGGACGTCATTTCCATTCAATCGAGATCCCATTTCCGATCGATTTACCGTTACTCTTACTCGCGACAAATGCTGTACCGAATCTTCTTTGTGCACGGATACATCTACGTATACGTGTGCGTATATGTATTAATGCGTATATATGCGCGCATGGACACCATATGCGCGTACACGCGTATTAATATCTTCTGCGTATATATACGTCTCCGCATTCTTCGACAAGGGACGAAGCATTCCGAAATGCACGAGCTCTTTTAGCTCAACGTATGTCATGTATACGCTATTTTGCCTCGCTCGCTTGAATGTTAATTCGCGCGTTTGCCTATACACGGGCTTGTACGAATTTGACATTTACGGAAAATTTACGATGACACGACAAATATCAAGCTAGAAAGAAAAGCGTAATAATAAGCGTACCACAAATTTGATCCCTATCTCACTCTCTCTCGCTCTCTCTCTCTCTCTCTCTCTCTCTCTCACTTTAGTTATTTTAATAGTATAATTTTTCCGTTGAAAGTAAAAATTGAAAATAACTTTTTTTCTCCGTTCAAGCGATTAGTGATTTAAAAAACAATAATTTTTTCATCTTTTTTATACATTTTATTTCTTGTTAGCTTTTTAGAAAAAAAACTTTTAACATTTTTAATTAATAAAAATAATAATATCAAAGTAAAAATACGCGAAACTGAGTTTATGCGGAATTATGTCAAAGATACGAAAATGTCATAATTAAAAATAACATTTAGATCAAATGACGAACATATCAAAATTGCAATGTACCTATTTTACATCGGTAATAAAAATTTACGAATGTACGACGCTGCGTACATTTATGTAGCGATGATTCGCTTATTAAAACTTATTACTTCGAATTTTAAACTTCACAAAATAAAGAATATTCACATTTTTAATCGAATATTAAACAGTGAACGGCTTAGGTACTTGATTTAATTTCCGAATGTATAACTGAAAATTTAAATGTCGACATGTTGTTGGAAATTAAATGTCTAAAATGTCATAAGAAAAATTTCATAATTTAATAAAAACATTATTGGGATTACATATTACAGAAGACCGTCGATCTACGATAAATAATTCATTATGTATAACTTATAATAATTGAATGAAATCGATCGTCTTATGAAAATAAAGTTATTTTAAAACATTTATTTTTAAATACAATCAAATATATTATTTGTTCCTGCTGCATTACACTTTTATTATAATGTCTACATTATTTCGGGCAAGAATAATAAGAGAAAGCCAATAGTGTTGAGAAAGTCTTGCTTTTATTCTTTACTTAATGAGCTAAAAAGAAAATTATTTATAAGTATTTATTCATATGTACACACGAATTCATACATATAATAGATGAAGACTACGAGATATATTAGAAATAGAGAAAAAGACAGAAAGAGAGAAAGAGTGAGAGAGGGGGGGGGGGATTTACGCTGGCTTCCACCTGCAGTATCGATCTTGTCCCTTCTCTAACCCCAGCATCAGGATCATTATACATATAGGTATGCTCGAGTGTATAAACACATATAAAATAAAGACATCCGCACGAGAAATAAGAAAATCAAAAGAGAAGAAGAAATCTAGAATTCGATGATTCTATTAAAAATGTTCTCACGGTATCGCTTCTTTACAAGGTCGACGATGTGTAGCGGAGCATTTAAGTACGATGGAAAAATTTCAAGGGAAAAGAGAGCTTTTCAGAATAGTCCAAAACCTTTATTTATATAATCACAATAAATGCTATATTTAATCGTATTTTATCAAAGGGTTTTAATTCATCTTTAAAAAGCTTTTGGTGTTATTTCACGTTTTTTTAATTATTCTATTCGCAATTTTGTAGTTGAAAATTTTTAATTTTAGCTTTTTATTATTTGAGAAAATTCTTAAAAATATTATGAAACATAAAGGAATATCAAAAAAAAATTATCTCATTCAAATAATTCTTCAATAAATCTCATTCAAAATAATCGAAAATATATTTTTATATTTAAAAATTCCAATGATTAATCTTTATTTCATCATTATTTTATCTTTTTTCAATCAATTAATAAAATTTATTTACGAATAACTATTAATTGATAGTCATTGCGATTATTACTCTCTAACTATCTAGTAAAAACTGGTTCATCATTCTTAACAAGTTTTAGTTTTCAAAACGTTTGATGATAACAGCCATTCTAAAAATCGATAACTATATATATGTTCAACAAAATATATTTGGTACAAATTCAATAACGTTTTGTATATCTGTTTGTTAAATTTATTCAGAAAATAACGTCGTTTTTATATATAAAATAAAGAAATAAATATGCAAAAGCATTGATAATTATTGAAAAGTAAAAAATCACAGAATCGCATATATTATCATTATCAACACAGTAGTTCAAAGAAATTAATCCAGCTCATTCACCATTGAATATTTTTTATCGAGTATTAATTACACACACACACATTCACACATGCACGCACGTACACACTGATAAATACGTATATCCTATATATCTATGTATATTACAAGTTGGTGCTTCAATAAATGGTATACCATTTCACAGAAAGGAAAAGAGAAAGACAGATATAATAGGATCGAGGACGTAAGATAAATTATTACGAGATGCTTATCTTTCTTCTCGCTTCTCCAGAAGCCGAGAGAGAGAGAGAGAGAGAGAGAGAGAGAGAGAAAGAGAGAGAGATTGTGTGTGTGTGTGTATAACAAGTCAAATGAAGAGAAACGCATACATACGTACATAGTGTTGCAGTATAATTTCTCGCGGCGGCCGATGCGTGACGGCTGGCATTTCTCCTGTGTGTTCTCTACCTCTCGCTCTCTCTCTCTCTCTCTCTTACACACACACACATACATGTGTGTACACACGCTCGCGTGCGAGCGTGTGTGAGTGTTTATACGTGCGCGCGAGAGCACAAACCAAGAGAACGTATAAGGGTCAGCCCATACGTTGCCAACTCAATTAGGCTGCGGATGTACCAATACCGCGTACAGCTCGGTTAAAGCTTTATACAGGTCATAGTTAAAAAAGAAAATGACGTTATAATGAAGAAAATGCAACGGGAAACTTTTTCGACATACGTTTCGGCTTAACTTTTTTTTCTTTCTTTGATATTATTCTTTTTTCTTTTTTTTTTTTTTTTTTTTTTTTATTTTTCTTTACTCTATTTATTACGATTTATTTCGTAGTTTGAAAATTATATTTTTCATCAAATCAATCAACATTGAAAGCGTACAAAATCGCTTGGACTTATTTACTTTTACGGGTAGGTTTAATGAGATTGAATGCATCGGTGTGTAAACATACCCTTCGCAGAAATTTTAACTATTATTATCGTGTCGAGATTTATCAAAAAAGATAATTAATATTACGAGCATAAACATTTACTCGAGAAGTTATAAATCGTAATAGATAAAATATTCGATTTCATTAGGTAATGCCCAAAGTGGATTAATCGTTTTCAGTAGTATAACATCAAATTCTATATACTGTTGATTTCTAGTCGCTGGGGATACCTAACGCTTCTCTAACCCAGAAATTGCAAATTAAGTTTCCTTAAAATAATCTTGTCTTATGTATCGTCTTACATAAAATTGACTAATGCATAATTTTGATAACTTTCTGTATCACGTTTCATAATTTCTTTCATAATTTATTTTAAATATTACGTTCAATTTATTTTTAAATAAAAAAAAAAAAAAAAACTGGTACAAAATTAATTATTTTCATTATATGCTTTTATACGTTTTTAATTTAAAATCAAATAAATAATTATACCCAGTTAACTTAATTCAACGCATATATAATAAATAGTTAGTGAAATGAAATAACAAACGCGACAAACTATTTAGAAATTGCATCGAAATTAATTAAACGTTAGAGTAAGAGCATCCGCTCGATAACTCGACATTTTTAATTTCAAAATAATGGAATAATAATTTGAAATAATTTGAGTATACGCTCGAGTCGGCAAAAAGAGATGCCGTAAAATTTTGAATTGAAAAGAAAGCCATTGTAAGTTTAATGAAGTCGATCGTATTTTTTAGAGAACAATACTACAAGCATATAACACGTAATAAATGTTTACAGCTAAACGCGAATAAGGTTAATATTAAATCGACAGTTATTGAACAATTGGATAAAGCATAAAGCTTTTTCATAAAATTTTCATGCTTGATTACAAACAAATGTAAAATAAGGTAATAAATTTAAGGATCTTAATAATTTTTTATCGTTACTGTTATATTTTAAAATAAAAATTATACGAGAAATTACAAATGAAATCCTAGCTTTTCGGCAAAAATTTTTCATTGTTTTCTTAGCATACAGGTAAAGGTTTACAGACAACAGATTTTATACTTAAGTAACTATTTAACCATATTCTCATCCTTAAAAAAAAAAAAAAAAAAAAAAAAAAACAGCTGGAATGTCTAACCGCAGAACACGGTTGCCTAACCAAAAAGAAGGAGAAAAAAAAGTCATTATACGAATGCTTGCGTATACTCGCCAGTAATGCTTGTGAACATTCATTTGGAAAAGTTAAAGAGAAAAAAAAATATATAAAAAATGAAGAAAAAAAAGCGAGTAATTTCATCTTCTTTTGCCACATTTTCTTGTCTCTCTCTCTCTCTTTCTTCCACCCAGTCTGCAAATAAATCAGCCTCCCCGATCAAAATTGATTTCTTCTTCTCGACGAATTGAAAGAAGCACCGAAGTACTTGTGCTATTTTTAACATTCGTGCGTGTCTTGCGTGACAAAGTACGTGCCTCGCCTTATTCTCTCTCCTTCTTTCTTTTCTTTCTCTCGCTCTTTCGGCATCTCTTTTCTATATGAGATTGCGAAAAGTAGTAAGGCGTACAAAAGAGGAAAAAAGAAAGAGAGAGAGAGATAGAGAGAGAAAGAGAGAGAGAGAGAGAGAGAGAGAGAGAGAGAGAGAGAGAGAGGAGAGAAGGTGCCGACGATTTTTACGTCAGCACGATTTTTCGAGAATTTATCGAAAGAAAGAGGAAGAGAGAGAATGAGCGATGGTACTGACAGACACGTTTGCTCAGTCGTGCACCAGACGTGCGCTTAAAGTAGACGCACCTCCGCTGTACACTTTTCCTTCTTCTCTCTCTGTCTCTCTCTTCGCAAATCTCTCTCTTTCTAGCGCAAAATATCGATTGCCCTACTGTATCATCTCTCTCTCTCTCTCTCTCTCCCTCTCGCTCTCTCTATTTCTTCGTGCAGGTTGCAGTTCTCGGTACGCGCATACGTATATGTAGACACGAGACGCGGTGGCGGAAGAGAGAGAGAGAGAGAGAATTTCTGCGGCTCGTGCGCGCGAGATTTTACGGCACGAAGGAAGAGGAGTAGGAGAAGAAAGCGAAGTAGATGCCGGCTAAGGAGAAATCCATTTAGATTGACAGGGAAGCTTCCCCTAACACTCTTACCCTCGACTTGGCTTTCCCCCACATACGTATATGACTCCACGCATCTATCTACGAATACACACACATATACCTGCAGAGGTTGCGCTAACCTTCTCGGTTTATTTCTTATTTGCTGCTTCTTATCGCCTTTTATTTCTCGCTCTCTCTCTCTCTCTCTCTCTCTCTCTCTGCCACTCTGTATCTCTACTTTTCTATCTCATTTTTTTTACCTCGTGATTTTTTTTACGAAACGAGAACGACTGTATTGTTGTGGATTCTTATTGAAAACAGAAACCTCCAAGGTATAGAGATGTATGTATTACTGAAATCTGGAATTTCGTTGTTGCGCTGAAAATACTGTCATCGTTTCGATAAATAAAATATCAGATTTTCGAAATAAGTAATGCATTATATTATAAATTTTTCGTTTTTTAGAACTAGATTTTAATTTATTTAATAATCGCCATTTAAATATGTAAATTATTTTATTATTAAAATTTTGATTATATCTGCGTAAAATAAATTATGGTAATTTTTTTTAAATAAAAATATTACTAATGTTAAAAATTTTTTTTCAATTAATAATTTAAATAAATTTTAAATAATAAATGATTGTTTAAAATATCATATATTAAAATTACTATAACAAATATGAAAAATGAATTAATTAATATTTTAGTTATAATTGAAATATAATACTTTAAATACTACTCATCGTTAATGCATCGATGATAATTGAATATAAAAATAAACTAAATTAAGTGAGTGCTTTTTAGATTTTACTTTTATTGCAGCGCTCATGGATTCAATACTTTAATGGATAAAAAATTCAATAAAATTGACAATAATATATTATAACATTTTATATGTGACAAATAGATTTTAAATAACATATATTCGCCGCATTCTTAAATGGACTTCATTAATCAAAATACTTTTTATTTTACATCATTTATATAGTCATATGAGCTGCAATTTTTCCATCGCGCGTCGAAGCTACACGCGCACAGATTTACTGCAAAAATGATTGAAAATTTAATATCCATACCATAGATGTAATTTGAAAACGAATACATGAGACTCGTTGCAAAATCGCTATCGGAATCTTGTGTATCGACCAAATTACCAAATTATACATATGAGATATGTTTTAATTTACAATGGAAAACAGTAAAATGAAATGGACTCGCATAGTAAATTTTACATTATGATCAATTTTATTATAGTAAGCTTTAGTATAGTACAAATCGCTAGTGATACTGGCTAGTTCTTACACTTTTACAAAGGGAGAATATTTTTGTTATTTTTTAAATTAGTGCATTTATAAATTTACTACGTAATATTTTAAAAATTTACAATTTCGGTGTGACTTTCGTGCGTGTTCATTGTAAATTTTTAGACGATACTATAATAATATATTATAGCCCATCGATAATATGCTCCCATAGTAAATTTTACCGGAAATTTTTAACCGTAAACATTATTTTTTCAAGCTTAATATTATACTCCGCGGGAATCGCGTAAGTACTTCCTTTAAATTAAAAATATTGCGTCATATTTAATTTTATATATAGTCTTTGTATTTTAATATAATAAATAATATATATTAAAATTAAAAAAATTTTTTTTTAATCTATACACGCGAAAAATGTTTAAAAATAAATAAATTATAAAGAAAAGTCGATATCCCATTGAAAAATAAATTTTAATAATTTAAAAATATTAAAAAAAAAAAAAAAAAAAAACAAATTTTTATTAATTTAATCCACTGTTTAATCGTTAAATTAATTTAAATATTTCATTCGCTTGAAATGAATGAGAAAAAATATGTAAATAAATTGAGATTTACACTCTCGGATTTTTTTCTACGTAATAATATTCTCCCTTGTTATTTCACAACCTAATTCAGACCGAAACTCATCGTCACTTTGACGAAACGGTTAACACGCGCGTATATTGAAAGATTTATTTACATAACCGTACACGAGTATAAACAACGGTAGCCAACGGTTCTCGAGAGGTTGTGAATAATAAACCTGCGTCGGTTATACTATACCCACCACACGATGATATGCTGGCATGCGTTTTTTTTTTTTTTTTTTTTTTTTTTTTTTTTTTTTTTTTTTTTTTTTTTTTTTTTTTTTTTTTTTTAATTATTCTACAACTTTTTGCCATCGTCTCTTTTTGTTGTACTCAATTGTTGCGTGAGCGCCATTCCTATTTTCGCTTCATTTTTCTTTTATCGTCTTTTAATATAATCACATCAGGACGTGCGTTGCAAAAACAAAAAAAAAAAAAAAACTTTCACATCGAGATAACTGAGGGATAAAAAAGAGATAGCTGGCAAATATTACTCACTCGCACGTGCATATCCTTTTGTCGTTATAGAGAGAAGCATGCGAATGAAAACGAGAAGGAGATCATAACGGTGTACAAAGAGGAAAAAGAAAGAAAACGAAAGTGAAGCCGAAGGAAAATAGAGATTAAAGCATTTTGAGAAAACGCTTCTCGGTCTCTCATTAGTCGTTCGATCAAAATAAAAGTTAAAATTAAAACGTAGCTCGTGTCGTTTGTACCTCTTCCCCCAGAGAAAGAGGGAGAGAGAGAGAGAGAGAGAGAGAAAGAGAGAGAGAAAAGAGGACCAGCGTAAACCCAAAGACTGTTTCCACGATAAGGCTACGCGGTGAATTCGCTCTTCCCTCCCCTTTGCTCATCTTATTAGCTTACTGTTTAATGGGACACTCCTTTACTAACTTCGTTAATTTGAAACTCCGCGCACCGCCGTGTTCGGCTTTACGGGTGCACGCGGCACGAAGTATCGCGCGGAAAAAGAGTGAAAGAGAGCGACGAAGAAGAGAGAGATAGAGAGAGAGAGATCGCCGCGCGAACGCGCTTTCCACTCGGATCCCCGAGTCTCTCGAGTTAATTCTAATTATTATTCAATTTTCAACGGTCCTTGTACGTGTTTCTTATTTCCTAGTCTGCCATGGATACGCGTATGTACGTATACATGAATTTACACAGATGTATATCCTTACCCATATACACACAGATGCTTATATATATATATGTATATACACGTACATTTTGTAATTTAATTAAACGAAGTTATACAGCGCGGAAATGGAAGATTCGTTTGTATAAAGTTCGCCTCAACTAAGACATTTGACGTCGTATTCTTTGAAAGTCTTTGCTCTGTCGTTCTATCATTGTAGTTTGATTTGCTCGAATTTTGTCAAATGTTTGTTTTTCCATTCCCTCACCGGCCCCTTCTCTTATTTTAATTTGCATACGCGCAATAAAAGTGATATAATTATATTCGATAAAACAATAAATTTCTCATTCGAATCGCCGTTTGAACGTAAAATGATCTTTTATATTAATTTATTAATTTAATTGCAGAATTTTGCTCCTTTATTTTTAATTTTTTAACATTATTAAAACTCTAATTTACTTATATTAAAAATTTATCTTAAATATTCGGTAATTTAATTTTCTATTTTTATTTGTCCCGCCTGCCGTCAAATCCAATTGAATGACATTTTCATTAATTAATAAAAATTCTAATTTAGAAGACAAACGATCATCCGTTAATCGAATAATGCAAATAATTTTACGAATAACTTGACATTACACCTTTACAAAAGAAAATTTACAAGGTTACCGAGTAAATTACTAATCCACTGGGTAAGAAGAAAAAGAGAAAGAGAGAGAAAGCCTTCCGCGAGCATGTATAATCTATTTTCCAATGCAGAACCGGTTAAGTGCAGCTGTACATTTCAATCGTCTTTCGCTAAATCCCTAGTAAATCCAATGCATGTATAATTATTTATGTAATCCGATAAAATACAAACGCGTGCCAAAAGGTCTGTACATTACACATCTCTTCGTTCCGGAAACAGCAATAGCCGAAAAACTATTTATCGGTCGGATTTGGATCCATGTATGTGTACATCTCTATACTCAGATATATATGTAAGGATGGCGGTAAGGCAATCGGTTGTTGCATTTAGACGAAATTTTTATTGGCTCTTTGGCTTAATCCTTTGTACACGGGTGTACAATTAAGGCCTATTTATTTTTCCATTGGGGAAAATTCATTGCTATTTACTCAGCGAGAGTTTAAGTACCGGACGATATTTATTCAGCTATTTCGTAGCTCTCGAGCACGGGCTTTGTATTTCTTTCTTTTTATAATTTCACGTATATATATATATATATATATATACATGTGCGTTAGAAAAAAAGGAATGGAAAAGGAAACGAGTCGTCGAAAGAGAGGGAATAATAACGAAAGAAGGAGAGAGTAAAAAAAAAATTAAGAAAAGAAAATGTCGACGACACATACATACAAGGGATGACCTTCCGCGTCATTTGCCCGGAGAGCGCGCAAGGAAGCGACTGTTCTCGAGTGTTCACATGGTACATTTTTAACTCCGGAAGTGAAAGAAGAAGAAGACGCGCTTTCTTTCTCTTTCTTCTTTGCTGCGACTCCGCCTTCTTAGCATTTACCGGCAGGAAACGATTCATTTTGTTCCCTTTAAAAATAAAACACCAGCCGCCTCGACTATATATACATATATACATATATATACACACACACACACACATATATATATATAAATGTACCTCCCGCAGCTTTCGTCTCCGCAAACGACTGCGCAGATTATACTTCGAGTAAGCAGTTTTTTCGTATTCCTCGTGTCACGACTAGCTCAAACAAAATTGACTCAAATCCGAAATTGGATACGACGCACGCGCGATAAATTTGAGGGATTACTTTTTCTACGAGTGCGTCTAAAGGTATTGAATTTTGTAATTTTCACTTTTATCGATTACAGAGAGATTAAAGAGTAACGATTGCTATTAATACAGGAAAATTAATTAGTTTTCGACAAGATTATTATAATTTCATGATTATTACATCGATTTAAAACTTCTTTAAAACGCCATTAATTTAAATAAAATTTAAAAAAAATTTTTTTATTTTCATCATATTCTGATGCAAAAAAATAAAAAAAAAAAAAAATAAAGAAAATAAATAGCTTATGACGAGTTTATTTTTAACATTTCCAAAATACCTTTTCATATATATTTAACGCAATAAATTCATCAGTGTTATGGATTAACATCACAGGAAGGATATTTACCAAATTTTTTTAAATTTCAGTCATCACGTAGACAGATAAAAATGGACTCAATAAAGTACAAGATTTTCTTTCTCTTTTTTTTCATAATTTTTAATTTAGCATTATTTACGATCGAGTCTGCAACTATTTTAAGACGTACTTGCGATTCTTTTTTTTTTTTCTTCTTTTTTTCTCCTTTTGATGGCATATTTCTTCTCGCAAAAAAAAAGCAAAGAATGAAGGAAAAAGAGAGCAAAGAAGTAGAAGGAGTCGAAAAAAAAGATGAGGTAAAATAAATACTTGGATCGTAAAGAGTTTGAATGCATCAAGAAAATGCGCTCATTTTGCGCGAGCCGTTATGACTAAAGAGGCGAGGCAATGCATAAAGAGCAGCTGATGTACGAATATACGTATATAGCAGAAGAAGGTTGAGGGAGAGGAGAGAGGAGGAAAATGAGGTACGGAAGAGGCGAAGTTTACGATAACCGAGTCACGTCTTGTTTATATAGAGATGCACAGGTCGATCTTGACTACTATCGTTTCCGACTTTACGCGTATATATATATTATGTGTGTGTGTGTGTGTGTGTGTGTGTGTGTGTGTGTGTGTGTGTGTGTGTGTGTGTGTGTGTGTGTGTGTGTGTGTGTGTGCGTGCGCGTGTGAGTGCGTGCGTGCGTGCGTGCGTGCGTGCACGTATATATATACGTAAGAAAAACGCTTAACGACCTAATTCCGCGAAAAGGACCTATATATACACGGAAGGATTATATAGCGTCAGGTCGAATATTGTAACGCCTCGTTGCTCTTGTGGCAGGCAACGGCGAAGACGTGACACGCGTGACCGGAGTTTGACTCTAATCCCTTATGTAAGTGAATATATAGACATAAGCATGTAAAGTGAACGTGTAAATGTGTACATCACAAGCAGCATTGTCGAAGGAACGAGAGCGCGCGCGCACACACACACACACACACACACATACACACACGCGTATACATATTACAGATAGAGAATCGATTGGTTCGGTCGACACGTTACGGTGTTAATTGACTCGATGATGTTCCTTCGATGCAACTTCGATAGTCAAAAGATGCTTTAAAGATTTTAACGAGATAAATGCGCGAGGTTAATCACCTTTGCCTTACTTATCCGGCTCATTATTAATTTCCTCTGCGGACTATCGATTCGCGAAAAATTACGCTTCCCCTCCTCCACGTTCTCTTACCTACGTTATCCTGCTGATAAATTTGGCTTTTTGCTTTATTTGTCATTATTTGATTGACAATTGTTCGGTCTTTAATTTAATATTCATACTCATGTTCGACAAGCGGTTAGTCTATTACCAGCTATAATTATATTATAGTTGTCTTTAAATACCAAATGTATTCAAAATTCAAAATGGAAAAATAAAATTGTTCCAAAAATAAATACGATTTAAATTACTCGAAAAAAGCTATCTTTCAATCAAATACATGGACCAATTCATTTTTACTTCTATACATAGTATATAAAGTATGATTGTTTCTCGCGAACTACAAATAACATAAATCTCGATCTATGAACAAATTGAGTTATTCGCGCTTATAAAAACGTAAATACGGATGGTTGAAATTACGCCAAGTTTATTTTTTCCAGGCGTAAGAAAAGAAAAAAAAAAAAAAAAAAAATCAATTGCTTCCGAAAATCGACATTACCCGTACAAGAGCACAGGTACGTAACAGGTATGCATAAATGAAAGGCTGATTTTCTGTCCTTCGAAAAACGCCGCTTTCGTGCGCGTGCACGCGCCACCTTGTTGTACGCCCCCGCGCGACTACCGCTCTCGATCTACGGATATTTATTCGCATATGTGTGTAAGTAGGAAAAGTGGGCGGTGAAAAAGCGTGGGAAAAGGGTAGATTTTATTTTGTAAAAGTGAAAAAGTATACGAGGATAGATTGATGGATGGCTTGTTTTTATCAATTTTATATTATTTATATATTCGCGCGTATACATTTTGACTCGAGGCATATGAAAATTTTGCCGAATTAAACTTTTAAATATAAAAATTTTAAATATATATATATATATATATATACATATGTTTGTATATGTTTATATATATATATATATACATATGTTTGTATATGTTTATATATATATATATATATATCTATATTACAAATGGGAGCTGAATTAATTCGACGAATGTTTCATTAATTTTTATCGTGATAAAAATTAAGCTGTTTTAGGAAGATGAACAAAAAATAGAACTAGTAATTTATTGATAAAAAAGATAAAAATTGTACAAAAGATATCAATCAAATTTGACAAGATCACCATTTCAAATCAAGTTTTATAAATATTTTTTTTTTACATTGTCTAATATAATTACAACTTTCATTAAACCTTTTCTGAATATAAAATTGTGTTAATAATTGTTATTAAATATCATGAACAAAATTTCAGTCAGGTTGAATATTTCAAAACTTTACATTTAATTATTATCTAAAATTTTTAACTATAAATAATCCGTATTTAAATAATATGGATAAAATAACCTATTTATATCAACCACATATTATTTCTATAAATTTTATATTTAATGTAATTTCAATTCAACCATTATAAAATTTTTAATGAAAGCAAACTTATTTCAAATAATTTTAATTCAATAATGTTAATTTTATAAATAAAAGTTAAATTTGTTAAGAACGTTAAAAGCAATCATCGACTTTTCATTAAATTACAAAGTTTTTTTTAATATTCAAATTCACGATTATAATGTTTCTGAACTTCATAGCTGTAGATAAAATATCTATCGTGTAAATATACTAGTATATCGCTGTATTAAATTTTAAATTCGTCACTAAAATTGAAGACCTCGACGGCATTGCGCAAACTAAACGTGGCACTAGATTTCTAAATGGTAAATAACATCATCTTTAATTAGAAATATAATTATATAATAAATTTTTCTCTCGCACACTTAAAGCGGCGCGTAATAAAAAATAACCCTCGTCAATTGTCAGATTTAAAAACACGAGAAATTTATAAAAAAACACGACAAGAGTTTGGGGGAAGAAAAAACAAAAAACAGAAGAGCTCGGGAATGCGAGAATAGAATGCGTGAATATGTGGATGCGCGTACGCATTCTCATATCCATTTTGCGATATTAATCGGTGAAATATACCCGCAATCTCGCAGATGGACTTATGGGTACGCGTAGCGGTGTAGATACGTCGAGGAGTACATAAGAGCGCGCTAGCGCGACGTGCACTTTACGCGCGCAAAAGACGCACTGATTGCCACCGTCGAACAAAGCCGCTTGTGAGCCGGGAAAGGGGTTGGTTACGTTCCATTTTCTACCGCATACATCGCTATCGCTCATATATATATATATATATATATATATATATATATATATATATATATGTATATATATACACATTTGAGCACGCGCGTAGCTCGTCTCCCGACGCACGAGTGCACTAGCCCGTTATGCATGTATGGGTGTTTAAGTATAGCATCGCGCGAGCGTTACGAAGAGTATGTACATATGCATACGCATACACGCGGGTGTACTCGACGCGACATCGCGAGGTCTAAGTTTACACTCCATTATCTTTTCACGAAGAGAGTCGAAGTCGCTCGGTCTTCCAGCGCGGAGATATTGCTTTTTCCGCTGAGACAGTGCCAGAGAGTGAGAGAGCGAGCGAGAAATCGCAAGGGAATAGAAAAAGTAGATGAGAGAAAAGGGCCGCGACAGTGTGTAAGTATGCGACGCGCTGTTCGAGGAACGATAAAGAAAGTGCCGAGCAAGTTTTATATATATATATATATATATATATATGTATATGTATGCATGTACATGCATTAAATATATGTAGGTACGCGTGCACATTCGTATGAATGTCTCGCCTCGGACGGTTAAGTATGAAAGAGGAAGGAGAGAGAGAGAGAGAGAGAAAGAAAGAAAGAGAGAGAGAAAGAGAGGTGCATAAAATAGCAAGAGCGAATAAGGTATTATTTTGACTTTTTTTTTCACGCGCGCTTTTCTACATCCGTTCGACCGGTTAATATTTGAGAGATTTCAATACCAGTCGCATGACCGAGATTTTAATAAAATAACGCGTTTGTTTGTTCGTTGATAAAACTTCAATTAATTAACTTTTATTTAAATTTACAATTGATTATTATAATTTTACAGTACATATTTATACGGTGGGAGCGATTTTCGTATATACGTATGTACAAATAAAAGTCAAGCATTGTTGTAAATACTTGACATGGTAATGACAAAGCATTGAAAAATAGAGAAAAAATAGACGAATGCATGTAACGTGTTTGTAAATATTGCGAAACGATTACGTAATTACGATTAGCGTAGTTTAAATAAATCTTATCAAGAAATGTACAAACATTGATTTTACTAGATCGATAAAGCATACATCATCAAGGATGGAAAAAAAAAAGAGAGAGAGAGAGAGAAAGTGAGGGGGGGGACGGAGGGTTAGAATGTGAGAGACATCAAAGCTAAAACGAGCTTTTTTAATTCTAAAAATGATGATCGCTGGTAATTTTCGAGTTTCATACGCTCAGTTTTCGATTGACCGAGCAAGTTTACACGCGTAGCTCGCACCGTTTGTCCCTCCATCACTTTAAAAAGAGTTCAAGATTTACATTCGTTGCTTTGACGATACAAAATCAAGTTTCAAACATTTTTAATTAGTTATTTAAGCTATCATTTATTTTTGTCCCGTATTTTTAAAATCATTTTTCTTTCTGCTTTTTTTTTCCATTCATCAGCGGCGTATCTCGTGTAAACGCGGTGTGTACTACTAATCTTTTGATTGTTACATCGATGTTGTCTCTTTTTACATGATTTATGTATTAAAATGATCTATGATTTATGATTTAAAATGGCGATTATTAAAATGATTGATCGCAAAAGCTGTTTCATTATAAAATATCTCATAAAATGATTGCTATCTGTTAAAAATAAATATAATATAATAAAATGAAATTTTTATAAAGGTAAAAAATATTAAATTAACGGATAGATTTTCATTAATGAAAATAAATTTGCTCGATTTTAATTAAAAGTTTAAAAATTTCATCAAGATCAAATAACAATGGTTATTTATTTAACAACAACGAAGAGCCGTACGATGGCTCGATTAGCCGAACTCTGGACTTACGATCGAAAATATCATCAGGGTTGCCTATTGGCATAAGCATCACTATTTTTTACCTGCTTATCTTATCATCGAGTCCAAAGTTTCAGTCCTAATTTTTGCAAGCACAAAGTGAGTGTAAATATATATTTAAAAAAAAACTATTAATAAAAACGTAATATTTTTCATCTACGTTTTCGAGCAATCATTTATCTCAATTTTCACAACATATCCTATTCCAATTAAGCTTGCAAAAACGCATTTTATTTATTTAATTTAATTTTTCTATTGTTAATTTATTTGATATTCAAAAAATTAAAAAAAAAAAATAAATAATTGCGCATACGCATACACGAACGAAATACACGAGGGAGGAAATAAAATTTCTGGCATCGGGAATATTCATACGTAGGTAAAAATGTTTTTTTTTCACGACGAGGCGAGCCCATAGTGGCCAATTAGATGCCAGTTAAAGGTTATAAATGCGGACGTGTCGCGAAAATGGAAGGGAAAAAGGTCATCGAAAGTTAGATTCTAATCTCGTTCGGAGAATTCACAGCCCATAATGACGCACGTATCGCGTCGCGTACGTCTGCTTTTATGCGACACATGTATGTGAATGCGCCCACGTACGTATAAGATTGACTGTATGCTGACTATGTAAATGAAGAAAAGTTTAACACATCGTTCAATAAGTCTCGAGACTAACCCAGAGATGGTGCTAGTAGTACCAAACTGGCCACGTTTCCATAGAGTGCGAACCTTTACATGAAACGTGTAAAAATTTCACGTCGATCGGATCACAGACAGCAGAGTTATCGAGGTTAAAGTAAAGTCACTTTGTAATTTGTTTGAAAAATGGAAAAAAGCGAGTTTCGCGTGTTGATAAAACATTATTTTTTAATGGGTAAAAACACCGTAGAAGCCCAGCAATGGCTTGAAAAACATTTCCCGGACTCCTCTCCATCCAAACCAACGATTTGTCGTTGGTATGCTGAGTTTAAACGTGGTCGTACGGACACAAACGATGCGGAACGTTCGGGTAGGCCATTGGAAGCCGTTACACAGGAAAATGTGAGTGAAGTGTTAAAAATTGTAATGAAAAATCGCAAAGTAAAGGTCCGAGAGATTGCAGAAATGACACAGATATCATCTAGAAGCGTATTTACAATCCTTCATGAAAAATTGAGCATGAAAAAGGTTTTTTCCAAGTGGGTGCCGCGATTGCTTTCAGTGGAACAAAAGCAGCAACGAGTCAACGATTCAGAGAGCTGTTTATCGCTATTTACTCGCAATAAAAAGGATTTCCTGCGTCGATACGTGACCATGGATGAAACATGGATACATCATTTCACTCCGGAGTCGAATCGGCAATCATCTGAGTGGCGCATGGCTGGCAAAAGCCGCCCAAAGCGTCCAAAAACGCAGCAGTCTGCTGGCAAAGTCATGGCGTCTGTTTTTTGGGATACACATGGCGTGATTTTCATTGACTACCTGGAAAAAGGTAAATCGATCAACAGTGATTATTATATTGACTTGTTGGTACGTTTGAAGGAGGAGATCGCAGCAAAACGACCGCACATGAAGAAGAAAAAAATCCTTTTTCACCAAGACAAAAAATCCTTTTGCACCATGCCACAAGTCCATGAAAACAATGGCAAAATTGAACGAATTGGGCTTTGATTTGCTTCCCCGACCCCCGTATTCGCCAGATTTAGCCCCCAGCGACTACTGGCTCTTTGCTGATCTCAAAAAAATGCTCCAGGGAAAAAAATTTGGCTCGAATGAGGAGGTCATTGCCGAAACTGAAGCCTATTTTGAAGCAAAGGATAAATCCTTCTATAAACATGGTATAGAAATGTTGGAAAGGCGTTGGAAAGATTGTATCACTCTAAAAGGAGATTATATTGATGAATAAAAATGATTTTTGAAAAAAAATGTTGTTTTCGTTGTTAGTCTCGGGACTTATTGAACGATGTGTTAGCGGTGTAGATAATCGAATGTAGACTATTTTTCAATAAATCATTTTCTTTTAACTAGATAATCTAACGGCGTCGTTTTCTTTTAATTTAAATTAAAAATAATTAGTTTAAGACGCGACTTTTATGCATTTTCCAATATCAACTATGTAAAAAGCTCGTTAAAAATGTACGGGATCTCTCTCTCTCTCTCTCTCTCTCTCTCTCTCTCTCTCGATATAATTCTGCAGGTTGCTTTCATTTTATTAACTCTTTTGAAATTTCTTCGATGTATACGAGCGGCAATTAAAACTATTAAAATTCTGCAATAAAA
Organism: Chalcis sispes; assembly: GCA_949987625.1. Classification (NCBI taxonomy): domain Eukaryota; kingdom Metazoa; phylum Arthropoda; class Insecta; order Hymenoptera; family Chalcididae; genus Chalcis; species Chalcis sispes. The sequence goes on along the minus strand of OX465095.1, from coordinate 74,738,092 downwards.
CCATATCGTCTTGTTCGTCGGGCGCGTTAACGTGCGGATCTAAAGGAACTAGCTGCATGTACAAGTATGTATAACATCGCGTTGAGATCGCTCGGGCTGCATATACTCGTATATGCATATATTTAACTGCGTGTACACGACAAGGCTGCAACCGAGAGGGAACGACAGAAAGGTAAGTTTCGGTTGATCCACGTCGCTGTAACGTCGGTAATTTCCTTCTCTCCGTCTTCACTCTCCTTGTGTGTATGCTGTGTTCCTGACAGATTACGAGTATGATGTGTTCCTTTATGTATTTCGAAAATGCAATTATTTATTCTTTTTTTTCTTTTTTTCTTTTTACAGAAACAATGATCTGTTTATATTTAAACTGAGTTATCGTTTGCAAACAAAGTGACATGGCAATCGTCTGTGTAATTTATGCAAAAAAGTTGACAAGTACGTTGATTAGTTATGCCTAATTAATATATACGATAAGGTGCTACAAAAACCATTGTACTTTTTGAATACTCACAAGACTAATTAAAATCAGCATGTGCGTGCGTGCATTTGTGCATAATACAATGCAAAAAAAAAAAAAAACAGTATAACAACACAAATTTACTCGTGTTTAAAATTTCTTTTGATTTTGAAAGAATTAAACTCGTTAATGGAAAATCCTCACAATACAATATCGTTACTTTTGCAACTGTAATTATTAATGGTAATCATTTTGATAAATATATTATTATTTAAAAATCTTTAAAGTTATAATTAATAAAATTTACACGCGAGAGTTTTCTATTTTTAAATATCTTTATAGGAATAAATATTACGCGTGGACGTTCGCCATTATTAAATCTTATTATATTTTGGTCTTCATATAAGCATATAAGGTCAATCTTAAAAAATTATAAAAATTAATTCTACTAATGTTAATGCGAAGAACGAAACATCGAAAAGCACTTTGCAACGACTTCATTAACTATTTGCGAGGCGATTATGCGAGCGCATCAAAGTGAACGAGAAGTGTGCGATAAAAAAAAAAACAAATAAACAAATAAAATGAATAAAAAATAAATAAGATAGTATAATCGCATCGTTGAAACAACAAGTTTTAAAAACAAAAGCTTTCCACGTGAAACTCGCTATTGATGAACCAAACGCAATTTCTAAAGGATTAAACCGCTTTGTTTCGAGCGATTTATATACAACATACACCGGTACGTGCACAAGTGCGAATGGTTAAATTATAATAATAAAAAAAATATCGTAAATCGTGAAATTTAAGGATTTTTTTTTTTTTTTTTTATATAATTTTAAGAATATATTTGCAATTAAAATCTTACGCGCGCTCGACGGGTCGTAGCTTTTTTTCATTTTATTTTTTAACCTTTCGTAAATTTAAATTACGTATGAACTTACGTAGGTGCCAACGTAGAAAGAAAATATTAAAAAGCTAATTTTCTGTAAAAAGTGTATACCGTTATATTATTTAAAGTTTTACGAGATACCATTAGCTAATGAAACAAGCACGTTATAGAAAAGGATTTTTGAATTTTAGATAAAAGGATTTCGCGAACATTGTCTGTCCTTCTATTACATTTATAATCTAAAAAACTCGTAAAACTGGATTTTTTAATTTCATTTTGTAACTTTTTTTTACTTTTATTATTATTATTATAATTATTATTATAATTATTATTATTATAGGTTTTACATTTACTGTTTAAGCTTGCTTTAAAATCATCTTCAAATTTCATATAAGATAATAAATCATTATCCTTATATTCTTTTATTTAAATATATGATAATACGTGAAACATGACGATGTAAAAATCGCACATGATACGTAATGAGGATCTAAGGCTTTCGCGAGGATAATTGGTTATATTGTATTTTTCGAATTTACTCGCGCGTTGACGTTTTGAAGCCGACATTTCGGAAAAAATTGCTGTTCATTTTTTCAGGGGAGTCCTAAAAACCATCAGATCCCGAAGAAGTGAACTGCAATTTTCCCGAAACGACGGCTTAAAAAAGTCAACGCGCGAGTAAATCCGAAAAAGAATGTAAATGACGCACGATAAGTAAAAATATATACGAGCACCGATTCTCATTTAATTCTTAAAGACATATTTTTTTTTTAAGAATTAGAGAAGGCCAAACGTTATCTCGTTATATATCTAACGACATACGTTCTTCTCAAAATATAAATTTATTATCGATTCGTCGTTGACAAAAAATGCTAAAGCTCCTGCGATCAAAACAACAATAGTAAGGTATTCTCCATTCGAGATGAAAAATAATGAAGGTAAAAGGAGAATAGACGTAATCAGAAATGACAGTCTCGGCGTGGATAAACTCGTAGATATAAAACCATCCAAGCATGTGTGAGAAAAATACAGGGGGCTGAGAAGAGCTACGTGAATTAAAAGCACTTTAACGCGAGGTTACGAGTGATTGCGAGGGGACGCAGAGAATTTCCGTATTTTTAGAACCTCGTCGAGAATTAATGGTCATGCCGAATTGGTTTGACGAGATTGATAGATGATTTAATTTTTGAAAAATTACACGACGCACGTTTGTAGCTACGAAAAATTTATTGATTTATTTTATAATAAATGGATAAAAATTTTGAACCTGGCTAAAAAATACGTAAATACGTGATTTAGTCTTTGCGTAATTGTTAAGAAATTATTAATGATAAATTATCAATAGTAAATAAAACGAGATTTTTAAACTTTTATATACAAATCTTACACTTTTGTTTTTATTCTGCTATTTGATATTAAAAAATAAGAAAAAAAAAAAAGAAAAGAAAACATCGTTATCCGAAACATGAAAAAGACACTTATTTCTTTTAAAATCCGTCTTCTACTACTATATAAGGTTAAAATCTTACCACGTTTCCATATTCTTCATTCTTTACCATTTTGTGAAAATCCAATTCAGCCGACAATAGTATTAAAAGATTTTTGAGTCTTGAAATAATACATTGGCAACGGTCCAATCGTCAGCATTGTATTTTAAAACTGCAGAAGGAGAGGAAAAAAAAATGAGAGCGGGAGAAAAAGGATAACAAAAACAGAGAAAAAAAAAAAAGACAAAAGAGAGTAGATAGAACACGAAAAAGGGAGAGAGTTAGAAGAGAAGAAGCGCATGGTAGCTTGCTGAATGAGCGAATCTCTTTCTTCTGTCGTTGCTTAACGAGTCGCAATAATTAAGCAGCGCTTCCTCTACCTCTCTCACTCTTTCCTCCCTTTTCTCTTCCTCCTTCCTCTGTCTCTCTCTCTCTCTCTCTCTCTCGCTTGTTCTTCGTGCGAGAGCACGCGCATACACACAGACGCACAACAACACATGTTCGCGCACGCACGCTAACGCTCACACACGTGCATCGTCGTGGAAAGTGGCCGAACTACGCCATTGCTTAATATAGAGCAAAGTACTTGCAACAATAGGATTAATTATAGTGCAAGTCCGGATTACCACAAAACCGCTATTTGCGAGAAACGATGCGGCGCTACGTACGCCAGTCTACCGAAGTTGAAGAAAGAGACAGAAACGCGCGAAACCTTCCTAAATCCTAACCTCGCTAACCGTGTGCACTCTCTACTCACTGTAACTGTCTAAGAGAAAGCCGAGGCTCAAATGATAAAACAATTATCGTCCACGTCTATCCGGGGCGCACTGCTAGAACTATTTCAACAATCTCCGCGCTAAAATCCAATTGTTACAGTATCAGCAGCCGCCAAACACCGATTCGACGATAACCCATTAATATCAATGTCGAACGGACAAAGGTGCAATATCATCTCACGTCATTTTCAATTTATCTTTATATAACGTATGTAGGTGTGCGATACATCTTAAAATAATTAAAAAGAAAAAAAAAAAAAAACAACAACAACAATAAAAAGGAACGGTTATTTTAAATTCTACATCACGACATTTTACAAATTAAAAAATTCTCTTTCGCCCTTATTTAAAAATAAACGAAAGAAAAAAATAAAAAATTGGAATTTATTATGAATTACTTCATTTGTTTTAAAAACATGATGGACATTTCAAGCAAGTAGATTACATTTTACAATTAATGAATGCATTTTGTTATAAATTTTAATAAGAAAATATTTTATTTATAAATTATCCTGGAACTGTCATCGATAAATTTTCTTTACTCCTTTATTTTTATTTCTTTCATAAATTTCCTTTCAAAAGTTTTCACTTACTCCTAATCATTTAAACGTGTATAATAAATCACGAACCTTAAACTTTTTAAATGTTAAATAATTTATTATCCCGATAACAACGAATGATTAATATAAAAGCATTAGACTTAATTGACGAAGTTGTTTCAAACTTAATTGCTTTAAAATGTTTGAAAAGGTAAAAGGGCAATAGTACACCCATTGTTTGACAAGTTAATTCGAATGGAATAAAAATTCGTTCAATACGAATCGTATATAAAATACGAACAGTGTATAAAACAACGAAGAGAATCAAGAGAGAAAAAGAAAAAAAAAAATAAATAAATAAAGCACATCCCTATCGCTCGTTCCTTTTCCTTCAAACCCAATGACAGAGGAATATCGCCACTTAATGCCACAGATACTCGTCAATTCTGACGACATTACTCGCTCTACATCTTCACTTACCACTTTCGATAATCACGTCTCTCCGTCGCGTATTACGTAACCCCTTTTCTCCGTCATATCCACTTCCTTCCTCCCTCTATTTCGCTCTATCTTTCCTTTTGAGAAAGCCTCTCGCAAAGAGCAATTAAAGCCCCATATATATATATATGGGAGAGAGAGAGAGAGAGAGAGAGAGAGAGAGAGAGAGGGTGTATCGAGCCATCAGCAAGACATTAAGTAGAGACGTACAAAGGCGTACATCAACAGCTATTTATCATCGATTAAAAGTAAGTGCTAACCCGGTTCTCGTTAAGCTTGTTACCTTCACCGATAAAGGTTGAAAGTTCAAACGTTTAAAAAGATCGAACCTGTGTATCGGACGAAGCGCTTTCTCTATACTTTGATACGACTTTTCACCGATTGGCGTGAAAAGTTTCATCAACGAGACAGACACACCATAGCCGTTAAAAATGATGTCGATGTGTTTTGATATATACGTCGGTGCGACGCGACTTCATAAAAAATACAACCGCTTTCAATTGTTCAAAAGATATTTGAAATTTCGACTTGACCTTTTTTATTTATTTGTGTCCCTCTCTCTGTCTCTGTCTCTCTCTCTCTCTATTTCCCTTTATCGCGCTGTTTCGTCGTTGAAAACAAGATTCGTTTTAAATATGCAAATACCGGTTGGCGCAAAATCCGGATATGATGAGAGAAAAGGAGTAGAAATTTGTGCACGACGCTCGCTCGCTTATACGCAGACGAAGAGGCGTACTTTGCTTAATCGTCGCCCGTACGCTTACGCGTAAGCTTATATGTATTATTCACCAAAACAGAAGTCAGCTTTTAAATCCTTAATTATGTAAAGATTAAATCAATTCGAAAGTTGTCTTGAATGTGAGGAAAATTTGGTTAATACAGAAACGAGAGGAGACAGATCAAAGATATTATTACCGCACGGTGAAATTTTCCAAATCGATTTAACGTCTCTTTGCTCCACTTCATTCGAAATCAATTACTCGCTTTTATTTCTACTTTATTTTCTTGTGTAAATGCGGCGAGGCAAGCTCGAGTTTGGTCGTGTAAATACTTAGGAATATTGATTAAAAAAACGCTTTTTGCTTTTTATTTTCTTAATTTTAAACATTTAACGTAAAATGGCACACGTCGTTGAAAAAAAGTGAGTACATTGATGCGGATATGATATAATTTTAATCAAATGAACTTTATAATTTACAAAAGTCAGAGATTAATTTAAGTAGAAATTGTTGTGCTTTAAAAAATTCAGGATTTTTATAATGTGCTAATGTATAACAGTTTTTAAATTAATTAAATATTTTCACTTTTACAAAGGAAAATTTTAATTATTAATAATATTTTAATTAGTGTTAATTAAATTTATTTCATTAGTTAAAATTCTATAACTATCTGCGTTAGTAAACGTTATATATACTTTATATCTTATTATAGTCTGTAATAAGATTATCTGAGTAGCTGCATTAAAATAATAACAAAGTCTTTTATTTGAAAATAAAACACTCCATTTATCAAATCATTTTTACTTATAAATGGCTCTAATTTAAAAAAAGAAGAAACTCTATAAAAAATTGTACCACATTATTAATGAATACAAATAAAAGTCCAACAAATTGATTCAAACTTGCTGGAATCTTTTGACCGGAATCGCAAACATAAACGACTTTAATTTACTTAATAATAATAATAATAATAATAATAATAATAATAATAATAATAATAAAATAGGAGGAGTGCGGCTTAAATAAACCAATAAAAATAAGTTTTCTTACACGAATTTAAAATTGCCATAACTAAAAGTAGCGTTAAAGTTATTAAAACGAGTGAATTTCAAATTGTATTAATAAAGCAAATCAGAATGTTGAATCGCGGAAAGTTGAATAAACGCGAAAAGTCGTAATTTTCCTTGCCCATAATAATTTGATCAAGGCGTACGCGCTCGCTCGCTCATTCGCGAAAGAGCTACCAACCCTCTTTCTCTCTTTCTCTCTCTCTCTCTCTCTAATTCTTTCTCTCTCTCTCTATCTTCCCCCCTCTCTCTTTTACGTCGGTAAAGTGAAAACTTAATGGTCGCTAGAGGAAAACCGTGTTACGTGGGCACTGCTTCTCCACTATCCCGTCGTATATTTAAGGCGTTTAAAGCATTTCGAACCGTGAAAATAGCCTGATTTGCATACATACAGCTTTGGAATTCATGAAAAATTCATGGGGTAAGTAGTGCTATACCGAGAATTATACATCTTCCCACCCCCTACACCTCACCACCACCCCCTGCGAGCGGCACTTTTACCCCCACTCCCTCGCACTCACCTTACCTTTTCTACAATTCGCATCTTTTTACTATCAATTCCTTATTACCAGGCGTACCTGCAGATACGCGCAATCGTAGATATCTCGCTCTCTCTCTCTCTCGCGTATCCGCGAAATATACACACGCTCGTGCTTACACGTAATCGACTGAACGTTTTTATCCAAAATTATTGTTTCTTCATCTTCTTGGCTTTTTCTCTCTCCTTCCCCTTCTCTCTCTCTCTCTCTGTCTCTCTCTCTCGTCTTTATGATTTCAATTTTGTTCGGTTTACGATCTCCAGAACGTACTAGCGTGGCGTTGTACGTGCAATGGAATTCAACGATACAGCGAAATACATTCTTTACTCGCCGCATCGCCTTCGAACAATGGCAAACGAAGGAAGAATCGTAAAAAAGTCCATTTCTACATTTTATTTTATACAAACTATTCTTCGGTTACCATTTGACGCCGTTGTATGGCTTACGCAGGCACGCGTGCGTACGCGCATGCCGTATATATATGCATGTATATATCGAGTTACCGAGCGTCTGCGTGCAAGCGCAACGACCGAGTATGCTGGAAAATTTTCAGCGCATCCAACCTCGCAACTTCTTTCGAGCTATTCGAGCGAACAATAAGTCTATTATGCTAAGAGCACCGTTAAAGAAGAGGTGTGGGGGAAAGAGAAAGGGAGAATTACAATTGCTCTGCGGCCGGTGCCAAGCGATGTAATTGCCCTCCTTGAATTTTCATTCCATTAACGGCAACTTTATTAAGGGACTTCAAAAACACCGAGAGACCCTGCTTCCAAGAAAATTACACGCGAGTGGTAAAAAAAAAAAAAAAAAAAAAAAAAAAAAAAAAAAAATATATATATATATATATATATACATATACATGAGAAGAAAGAACGAGCAGAGTGCGCCAACAACAGAATGTACTGGTGAAAGGGATGGCCGATACAACGTAGCCTTGGGTAAAAGATACCGAGACAAACGGCCTAACGACGTTTAGCTAAATAAATGCGATCATGTCTTAAATTTCAGATAAATTGCATTACCGACAACCGATGGTATTTTTCTTATTCCGACGCTGGCTCCATGACTGTTAGTCTACGTGTTACGATACTCCGAGTAGACTTCGTCCATGAAAAGCTTAGTTTAATTAGATCATTGATTACAAGAATGAAATATACATACATATATAAAGAACACAATGAAGAAATAAACCCGAAATACTTTTTACGAATTTTCTTTTTATTCTATTGGAGTTTTTTTTTGCTTTACCATGTTCATTGAATTATCGCGCGATAAAAATTACCATGGAGTTTAAAAAAAAAATACAACGAAAAGTGAAATTTTTTTATAAAATGTCGATTAGCTATTAATATTTTGATCTGGTAAAGATTACTATTAATACGTTCTATTTAAAAAAATAGTTATCGATTAGTCAAATTCGTATTAGAAAATGAAGCACAATTAATAAAATGATCTTTTAATGTTTATATATCTAATTGCCACAAATTAAGTATTTTATATTCATTATCTTATTCTATTAAAAAGTTACGAAAAGGAGAAAAAAATCGTTCGCAGAAATTTAATACGCGAGATTTCCATTTCACCGCTAGTACTTCGTTCGATTTAGAGTCTCTTTTGATGACCGGCATTGAATCAGCAAAGGGTAAGTAAATTGAATTCTAAAAGTCATAAAAGGCATCGTGAAAATACCGATCGATGCGTCGTTGCGCATCTATATCGTAACAACGTTTTGCGGAAATGTATGCTTCCACAACGCGCATGTTACCGAATACAGCTAGTTTTGTTTTATCGCCGACTCTATGCTGCTGTCAATGTGAAAAGACACCTTTCCATTTTTTTTATTTAAAGTTATTGTCATTTGTTTTATGGTTAAGTTTATTATACATAATATCGGTATATTAAAATGCTTTATCGTCGGAAAATAACTTTAAAAACTTAATTGATTGAACTAATAATGATAATTTTACGTGAAAATTTCAAAGGATACTTTTTTACACCAATGAAAATCGTGTTGATATGATGCGCAGAATTAATTTCAAATATATAATGTTACAGTAATAACACTTATTTCATCATTGAACCACAGAGCGCGTGAAAATTTTACCTATTTGTTTAATATAACATAATAAATCAAAGTACACAGTAGTTTTAGAAATTATTTGGCAAGTGACAGAATGTAGCTTTAATCTGATCCTTAAAATCGATGATTCAACAACGGCTAAGCTTCTCTCGCATATAGCACGTTCGATACATGCATAAACTATACATTTTCGTTTTCAACCTAGCTTTGATGCCCCAGTTCTAATAACTTTATCGTTTCTTGGATTAATCACTTATTCTTAACCATGGAAAAAAAGAGAGAGAGAGAGAGAGAGAGAGAGAGAGAGAGAGAGAACAAAAATGGAAAAAAGAAAAAGTAAAATTTTTAAATTTTGGCACTGTCAAAGTGTAGAACTATTTCGACGATGATCAATTTTATTTTAAATGATAAGAATTCTCAGCTTAGGATGGTGATACACGCGCACACAAGCCCACACAACCGCAAGGTTTGAACTTGAATTCACGAGTTCACAATTTTGCGTGACAATTCAAAACACACAGTGTGCATTAACACCATCGAGAAAATGACACCGCTGCGAAGAAGAGACACTTCGAGATGAATACGAGCACGTGACCGGTGTAAATCAATGAGAAATGCAAAAATGGGAGAAGGAGAAAGAAAATTATAGCTATAAAGGCGCCAAGTGCATGAACGTCTCTTGCGCACGTGGAACAATATGTGCATGTATGTGTGAAGCGCAGTTTGCATTTTCTTCTTCGGAGATGACAGTTCGGGCATACAAATTATTATTATACTCGTTAGGGCTATAAACATAAAACTAAGAGAGAGACAGTAAGAGTGTGTGTGTGTGTGTGTGTGTGTGTGAGAGAGAGAGAGAGAGAGAGAGAGAGAAAGACAAAAGCAAAAAAAAAATCAACGAGCAAAATTCGATTAATGTTATCTTTGCAACTGAAACTGTAGTTTCATATTACTATAGTCGGTTAAAATTTTACTCGCTTAAAAATTTTAAAAAGAACAGATAAAAGAAAGAAAAAAATCAAATTTCACATAAAATTATATCCACGTTATACAGTATAGTTTTTTTTTGAAAGATTAGTGAACTTTGCTCACTGCGATCTTGCATCTTGTTAAAATGTGAAAAAAAGACATAAAAGAATGATGATAAAATTTGAGATTATGAAACTTTAAAGTGAATTAAAAAGTTAGCTTAATAAAAGTGAAAAATTTGTATTTTTATTGTGTTTTTATTTTTTTCATTTACAAAAATACAGCGAGTTAGGAGCGGATCTCTAATTAAAAAAATTATTTCTGTAAAAACTAAATAAAAATTTTTAATGAAAAAATTTAATAATTTATATTAATGTTTAAAAAGGTAATATATTTTAACAAGCAAATGAATAATTGTTGATTTATGTCAGACTTTACAATATATATGTATTAAAATCATTAAAAATTATACAAAAATGAGAAATTAAACAATTTTATTATTTAATTTAAATCGATTCTATAATATTTATTTAAATTACAAATGAATATAGAAAATTTAATAATGGTATTAAAAAGTTTTGATATCTCAATTTAGATTACATTACAACCCCGACAGCGTCAGCATCATTTATTGATCTAACAATTTTTATTAAAGCGAGAAAGCATATCTTTATCAATCAATCGGATTTTAATAAATAACATTAAATAATCGTCAAATAACGAGCGTAAATTTAGAATGACTCGAGAATCTTGCGTTATCACGCGTCAACCCTCGTCTTTATTCGAATCAGCATCCCTTCGTATCGAGTCCACTTATAAACGATCCCCGCCCTCCCCTCGGCAAAGAGTATAACGTTAACGCCGCTTGACGCTCCTTTCACAACGCGTATCCTATGTATATACACACGGCGAATCGTCGGTAAAGGCAAACTCTCTTCTTGCTCACGTCCACCCAACAATTATTCGCATAAAAGAAAGAGAAACGAGAGAAGCAACGAATGCGGAACGCTTGCTTTCCCTTCTTCTTCCCTCCGTACATACACATATATGCGTATACATATTTGCACGCTTATTTCTAGTACACACGGGACGTCGAAATAACGCTCGTGTGCATTTGCTAAATACCAACTACGATACTCTATTTCAATTTAGTCAGTGCGCCCCCGCTATCGTCGAGTTGAGTTCTCGTTAAAATAAACAAGGAAAAGACTTCCATATGTATACTCATATATACAAAAAAAAAAAGGAAATAAAGAAAGTAAAATCCGTAAAAATATACTACGCGCACGTAGAACTTTAAACCAAGTACATGAAACTCTGTTTCTGTACGCTTTCAGCCTTTCCCTTACGCCATCGCCTATTTCTCTCTCTCTTTCTCTCTCACTCTCTCTCTCTCTCTCTCTCTCTCTCTTTTATTTTTTCTCACTCATTCAGCTCTCTTTCGTTGGCGCATTGTTCGACGATGAAGAGACGCGCTGCTGCATCCAGCCGAGTGTGCGCGATTCGTCGGCGCGCGCGTCCGTCCACACGCGTACACGGAAAGGAGAGACACCGAGAACAGCACCGGATACGGTACTCGCGAAATTTTCCCCGTCACTCGTATCTATCTATACATATACCTATATGCTCATGTAGTCGCACTCGCTTTGTAACGAATAAAAATAAACAAGGAGCGCGTAGTCCGCTCTCTCTCTCTCTGCAGTATCGCGTATACTCGTGTACAATTGCCAAAAAGGCTATTCGTCGGCTTTTTCAACATCGCCTCTTTCTTTCTTTTGGCCTCTACTTCCAAACAAAATGTAAAAGTACCATTTACGGTCAATGCGTTTATCATGGTCGAATAATTTACACGCGTCACGATTACGCATCTATACGCATAAATATACACGTTTTATGAAATCGTGACAGAAAAGAAAAGGGAGAAAAGAGATAAAGTGTACGGGGAGGCATGTATGGAGGAGCGAAATAGCACACCGCGACATTCGTTCGACTCGTGGAGAAGGGAATTAGCGGTTGCAAATTGCATCCTCGGATACTAAGTGGGCTCGTTGCTGCCGCGCTTAAAACCTTTTCCTCTAAGAATGCGCGCAAGCGCGAGTTTACGCCTGGTCCTCTCTCTCTCTCTCTCTCTCTCTCTCTCTTTCTTTCTCTTTCTTTCTCTTTCTCCCTTTCTCTCTTTCTCTCTCAAAGCTTACCACCACCCTTTCCTACACCTGCAACCCGTTCAAACCGTCAGGCCGGTTCTCTTTGGCGCGACGCGAACGTATATATATATATATATATACACACATATATATACGTATTAGAATTAGAGCTCTTCTTTCTCTCTCTCTCTCTCTGTCTCTCTGTCTCTCTCTCTCTCTCTCTCTCTCTCTTTTCTCGTGCATTTTCGCTTAAGCTCCTAGAGCTTAAAAGCCTGACCTCAAACGTGAAAGAGAAGCTGCAAAAAGGCAGGGTAGGTTCCTCTCTCTCTCTCTCTCTCTCTCTCTCTCTCTCTCTTTCTCTTACCTTCTTTGTCTTTCGATCGGTACTCTCTTTCTTCTTGCGCTACCTTTATGTACAAGCTCAATTTTCGGTCCTCTTCGTTGTGTCGCAGTCCCACAAGCTAGTTGTGTTGTTGCGCCTACATAGCTTCTCGCAGTTTTAACAAGGCCGATAACTGTGCCTGCTACTTTCTTTTCTATCTATCTTTTTTCTTTTTCCCTTTTTCTTAACCACCCCTCTTAATCCTCTGCCTTTTTCTCCCTCTTTTTCTTTTTCTTTTTTATTTTTTTGGCTTGTTTTGTTTCCGATTCCTTCTTGCCTTTCGCCACGTACCGCAGTAATCGGCTAAAAGCGGCGACAAAAACATTAAGGGGCTAAGTAAGTATGTATGTATATATGAATATATGTGTGGACATTGCTGAGACGAGTACCCCCCCCCCCCAAAAAAAAAAAAGAAAAAAAAGGAAAAACATTGAACCATAGAAAGGACATAGACACCTTTAGTGCTAAAGTAATTCCAATGGATAAACTTACCTATTTTGTAATAATTAATTGAACCTTTGAAATAATTAGTTTGTTAGAAAAAACAGACGGTTAAGATGTTTTAAATACAAATTTTTAGTAGTAATGTTAAGTATATCTTGTAACGAAGCTACAATGAATATTTAAAATTTAAATTTCTATTTTTACGAATTTTATCTTACTTTATTATGTTATTAAATTAGTATTAGCAAGGGAAACATTTGTCAATGTAAATTTTTGTTTTTCGTATGAAAAGATATATACATACGTGTTTTAATTGCATCTTTCGAAAAGAGTTTAGTTTCTACATTTTAATAAAATTTTTTAATTAAATCTCTCTGCTAAAAATTTTTAATTGATATCTACATTTACAATTATGAATAATTAAAATATTCTCATTCGGAAATGTTTACTATTCCATAAACAAATACACACATCGTAATTATTATTTAATTAAAGTTTTTTTTATTTTATACGGGGAAATTTTGCCGGAGACTTTCCTCGACATCAATTTTCAATTCACAATGTTCGTTATTTAAAAAAAAAAGATTTAATTTTAATACTAAATTTTTTTTTTTTTTTTTTTTTTGGATTAACTAACTTCGCAAATTAACTTTTTAGTGCATTTAGAAACATTAATTCGAAGGTTTGAAACGAACTGAAAATCGATACCTTTAAAAACAATGCACTCGCGATTACTAAACTAAATAATTCATTATTTATCTTCGTTATCTATAATTTTTTTTTTATTTCTTTGGATGACTAACTTATCGTATTTTATAATATGTAATAAAAACTCCGCGGTATCGCTTGGATGTATTAAGTGTTTATGGTACGTATATAGATAAATGCGCCCGCTGCATATTATATATACGCGAAATCTAGAATTCAAAAGAATCACATTAATTTCGCAGCTCTATACAGTAATCCCAACCCTGTTTGATTCCCTGCCCGTGGGAATTTCTAAAAATCCATCTTTAGGGTTTACCTATACTGCCTAGAGAATTGCTAGGCAAATGTCAAGTTTCTAGCTCCAGCAGTTTCGGCTGTAGTCTGATTCGCCAATTAGTCTGTCAGCTTCCTATTATATATACATATACATACAATATGTATAATAAATGTTTCGTTATTAACAGATTATTATACAAATTCAAAAACACTACGATAGTATTTTAAGCCATACTCGTAATTATTTATATATTTTAAATAAATTGTTATAAACAAATCAAAAGAATATGGGTTGAAATGTAATCCCTCAAAATATTATTTTATTAAAAATAATTTCTATTTTGTAAGTAAGAAATTTCAAATGCCTCTAAATGTTGTACTCGCGATAATGTAATTCCCCTATAAATGCTTAAGCATTTTAAAAAATCCAAACACAATTTTCGAAAAAACGCCCATGTAAACACATGCTGTGTAAAGAAAACTTATTCTCAAATTTTACGACCAATAACCAATTTAAAAATGTCCTCGTAAAATAAGAAAGCTTTTTCACCTCGACATATTTTCTTCGAAAAAAGCACAAACTCATCGCGTACATCATTTCCGCGTCAAAACAGAATATCGCGCGTTACATTTTCAACCCTCGGTAAAGAAAAAAAAAGAAGTTCACCGCATACTCACGATATATCTACGATCTTGAGTGCACATACAAACACATCTAAAGAGGCGCAAGTGTAAATATACGCGCCGCAGAAATATACGCGATATGGATAAACATCTTGAAGTAATATTAAAACCTCTTAAAATTATAATAAGAGTTTATGAGGTAGTCGTCGAGGGCACTTAAAAAATACTCTAATATGATGCTAATATAGTGATAACAAGGCTCGCTGTATATACACGAGAAGCTTAATGAACCACAGGGTCTCATCTCTCTCTCTCTCTCTCTCTCTCTCTTGCTCTCTCGACTTATTCGATTTCAAAGCTGGTAAATATATCACACGCGCGTACAGAAAAGCGCGCGCAACCAATCTTGCCGCGACTATCCAGCTCTCGCTAAGTGCACGCGAGCGTACGTCTATATGCACGTAAACATACATACGTAGCTATACATAGTACATATATATATATATATATATATGTGTATGTACTGCATCAGTCGACGGAGACGTTCATTAACCAAACGCCTGCAGGGTATGTCTCTCTTTCGCTACCCTCTCCTCTCATCTCTCTTTCTCTCTCTCTCTCTCTCTCTCGTTTATATTCAGACCTTTCCACGTCAGCTTCCCCTCTCCTTAGCAATTACATCGTCATAACCCCTCCTTTCTCTATCCTTCTCTCTCTTTTTTTCTGTCAGAGCTCGTCGTCACCTTCCAAGATTGGCGTAATTCACGTCGGAAGCCGCTTGTACGCCCGAAGTCTCGTTTCGCGGCTTTTACCGTGAACACGCCGAAAGAGAGACAAGGGGGGTGGGGGTGGGGGGTAGGAGGAGGAGGAGGAAAGAGAGAGAGAGAGAGAGAGAGAGCTGGTAATATAATCTCGAAGTCCTTCGAGATGACGAAGACGGCGTAGACGACGACGCCAGGATCTCCTATACGCGCGTGTCTATTTTACGAGGTAAGACGCGCTGCATCCGGTCCCTCGTTTCCAACATACGCTCGTACTATCGCTGCTTCAACTACTACTACTAGCTGGTACTACCGCAACTGCTTTACCATCGAAGCTCGGTAACGCTTAATAAAAGTGAAAATAGGTACAGGGCGTCGCGAAACGTTAACGTAAGAAACGAGGTCTCCAATTATTATTTAATATTGGGTTTATGCGGCTTCGGTTATGTTCGCGCATGGGTTAACGTTTTAAAGATCGCCGTGGACGACGCGGTTACCGCGATAATACGCGAGAGACGCGTAAACCTTGAGTGTTATTAATTATCGATTTTAGTTTCACGCGAGGATGGCAAGAGGACTGACCGCTCGATTGATTTTCGGCGTTGTTATCGCGCGCTCTCTTGCCGCACTGGGACGTACGTATCGCGCCGATAAACGTTAATGCAAGGCTGTAAGTTGTATATGTATATATGCGTGAAGTTTGAAGCCGTAAAAAGTCGCAGGATGATAACAATAGTGACGCGCGCACGTTCGATGATTTAACGCAATTTATCGAATTATTAATCAAATACGTTAAATGATTATATTCATTTATTTCGATTTTTCGTTTGTACCGCTTCTTTTCTTTTCTCCTTTCTTTCGTATTTATTTATTAAAAAACTGCTATGAAAATATAATAGAATATGCATAAAGCGTACCGATTACGAATTTTCGAGAATTATTTTAAAATGGGTAAAATTTGATATCGTGAAAAATGTCCCTGTAAAACTTATATTTAAAAGTAGGAAAAGTAGAAGTATACACACTTTGGTCGACATACTGAATGCGGATTTAAAAAAATGCATGAGAAAATTTTAGTTTACGTAAAAAAAAAAAAGAATGACGTTGACAAAGATTTTAAAAGAATTTTTCGTAAACGTTGGGTGAAAAAATTTTTCAGCGCTTGATGTTTTTAATCGTTTAGTCAGCTCGCATACATGTACACAAATCCTGCGAGTCTTTCAACTTTAACAGCTTAACGAGCTCGGAATTAAACTATCCCATTTATATATTTATTTACTTTTTTACATTTTATTTATTTTTTTTTTTTCTTCCCCTTTTATTTTTATTCGCTTTTCGACAACTACGAACTAACCGTTAAAATACCGCGACATTCAACAGCTTTCTCAACATTTTCCTTCAACCATTGCGCACGCACTTTTATGCCTACTTTTTTCTTTGTTTAAACTTGCGGTAAATATAAAAAAAAAAAAAAAAAAAAAATAAAGAAAACAAAAACAGAAGAATAGAAAGAGACTAGTCTGTGATAGCGGTCTACCGAATGCGCAAAAGCGTATATAGTGTTGCCGTTTGTCAAATATACTTTCTAAAATGCGCTTCTTAAAAAAAAAAAAAAAAACAAACAAAAAAAAAAACAAAAAAGAAAAAAGAAAAAAAGAAAAAAAATTAAAGAAAAAAAAACAGCAGAAAAGACGTGAAGCACAACTTCTATATATAAATATATATGTGCAGCTCAAAGAGACTGAATTATAAAAATGGCGCTCTCGAGAGCGTGAGCTTTTTTTTCCGCGAAAGCGTTATACCGCTGGACGCGCGCGTGTGCGACTGCACATACGTGTACACGTACGAGGTAGCGTGTAAGTGCAAACGTTTCGATGCTAGGAAAGGGAGAGAACGCGGACATTTACGCGTTCCGGGGATCATGCATTACCCGACAAAATGTAAAATCCCTTGCGTCCTCCTGGTCACTGACTCTCTTTTTCTCTTTTATTTTTTGTTCGCCATTCGTCTCCTCCTTCCTTCCTTCCTTCCTCTACATTTCTCTTTATTTTACTCTTTCCATCTACGTTCTTTTCTCTATGTCCCATAGGAAAAACGTAGCATTATCATTTCTTTGGCGCATAAAAGAAAGGAGGAGTATTATTTAGACAATGGTGCATAAAATGGACTAAAAGTTGAATAGGAAAGAGAGGGGCAAGAGTTGTCGAGCTCATGGACAAATATCGCACACGCGATATAGTCTGCGGTGTGTATAGTGAACTTTTTACGCCTCGTTCGTGCGTGGCCTACACGTCAAAGGCAACTTTCTTTCTTTCTCTATCTCTATCTATTTTTCACACTTTCCATCTCTCTACGCTTCCTCCTTTGTTTTTTTTTTCTTTATTTTTTTCGCCTCTCGCTCGCTCGTTTTTATCCTGTACAATCGTGCGCAATTGTTCCACAGCGTGTTGTTAATGAAGTATAAACAAACAAATTTTTTTTCTTTACTTCTCTCTTTTTTTTTTTTTTTTTTTCAATTTCCTTTCTTTTTTATACAATTTTCATGGTTTATTTTTCTCATTCATTTCGATATCAAGGTATACACACGCAAAGTCGTTGAAAACGTTTTTTGCGAAAATGTCTATTATATTAATAATATTGATGAACGTAAAAAAATGAATTTAAGAATGAAAAAAAAAAATTTTGTTGTTGTTTTAACATGTTTAATTTAACAAATAAAATTTTATCGTTCCAGAAAAATCTTCGTTAAACAATTTTTTCGTTTATGCTAGTAAAGAAGCGAATAAAAAGTTTTAAGATTTTTTAACGCTTTTAATTTTTTTAATAAATAATTATAAAACCATGTAACTCGTTAAATATCATCTCTGTACGTAAAACCGATTGTCATATCATCTCGATGACCTAATAATCAAATTCTCATGCACGCAGAAAAGAGGAAAAGTTGTCTTCGCAAGATTTATTTCAATAATATCGTGAAGCAATTCATTTTACTTACTCTTTCGCTTAAAAATTAAATTAACTGTCAATCAAATCATCGATTGTATCATTATATTCATGTAATTAAATATCTAGTTTGAGGAAAATATTTTATTTAAAAGTATGGAAAGTGATTTAATTAAATTACAATTCTGAAAAGAAATAAAGCTCTAATTAAAAAACTAATTAAGGTAAAGTACATTTTTGACGTAATAAAGTTTTTCATTTTACGGTGCTCAATATCGTAAATGACTTTATCATGCTTCACAATTCTTTATAATAGACTTATTTTAATATAAAAAATCTTATTTTTGCGAGAATAAATATATTGTAAATAACCGAATATAAATAATAAAACAAATGTGTATATATATATATATATATATATATATATATATTATCGAAATGTATATATATTCGCCCCCACTATCGAGAAGTTCTAAATTTTAAATTGTATTAGAGTTAAAAAAAAAAAAAAAAAAAAAAGTACAATGGACTAAATAATTCGACTCACCTGTCCGAGTCTTTACGATGCATCTCGTGTAGCAGGTGGCATACAGTTACACAAGTAAATAGTTATCCGAACTCTGTTTCTCTCTCTCTCTCTCTCTCTCTCTCTCTCTCTCTCTTTCGCTCTTTTACTCACTCCCTCCTTTTCTCTTCCACTCTGTTTCACTAACCAGCAAAGCGCTCTACAACGGCAAGTCACGTCCAGCTTGAAAAGGTGCAGTCCGGTAGCAAAGCTCCTTTTCGACAAATGCCACATTACGGGCGAGGACAGAGAAAGATAGAGAGACACAGAGGAAGAGAGAAAGGAGAGATAGAGTTTGAGATCCAGCTCGACGCTATTTTACAATAAAGCTCAATGCGCTTCCGTCTTGGACTCACGAACCCGTGTATGTATATATATATATATAGGTGTATACATAGGCGTGCACGTAGACGTGCGCGTATGTATATCCCGAGGGCTCTTACCTTAGCTACACACGCTTTACGAAAAGTGCGGGCGCGTGCGCGCGAACACAAAGCTAGAGCGCGGGGCCTTGTACACACGACAGTTAGTTTACCATAATTAGTTTCGCTTGGGCCATGATAGTTTTCGGGTAAAGTTCTCGGGCGAGAGCGCTTGTTTTGCCAACGTCTCTCTCTCTCTCTCTCACACTCTTGTTCACTCTCTCGAATCCACGCGTACGTACGTTATAGTACACTTCTATGTATATGTAAGCGCGTGTAGAGTCCGTTGTGTTTGCGTCTTCGCTTTCTCCGCAAGCTCGCGTTCTGCATTCACAATGGCGATACATTATATTTTGCGCAATTTCGTTCCGCGCATGATGCATGAGCATGCATCCCTCTTTCTAACTCCCCCTCTTCCCCCCTCGCGCTATCCTCATCCTTAACCCTTCCCTCCCCTCTTTTTGACGCTCGAGCGTGACAAGCGAACTATAGCCAATTATACTACTTTGTCGTGCACGTGGGAGGCGATGCCTTTGTTCTTGTGACCCTTTTGTGACATGACGATTTTCAAAATAAAATTAAAGAGGATTATCGTTTTTCACGATTTTCATCTGGGATTCGACTTGATACTCCGAAATAAAAATAATTCTTTTTTTATTCTTAAGTATTGCATCGAATCTATCATATTTAAATTAGATTTTTTACTTTTATTATTATTATTATTATTTTTTTTTTTTTTTTTTTTAATAAATTTGTAGTCCTTTAAATTTTAATTTCAATTATTATTTTGTTTAAATGCATACACTTCTTAATAACAAATTAAGAATTTAATTGAGTAATGTTCTAAAATTTCTTATTTTATTTTTCAAACAAAATAGATTAAATAATGAAAATTTTCGGGATAATTATATTTTGGTAAAACTTAGACCTTGCAAATATTTTATATCTTAAAATAATTAATCCTTTGTGTATCAAAACTATTTTCAAAAAATAAAATGAAACAAACTTTTAACATACATTTGACTTAATTAAAATTTTATAAACAGTTATTGGTACAATTATCTTGTATTATGCGATAGTAATAATATTCAATAAATAATTTTTATTGAAAAATAAGTAAATAAATATAAAAACAATTAAATATGAAGAGTTGAAAATTTATAAGAATTTGTGACCGTACCACCACGTTTGAATCTTGTAAATAATAAGTAAAAAGAATCAATTGAAGCCTCGTGAGAGAAAATCAAGACTTTTAATCCTTTGTAACTTAGTTTGAAGGTTAAAGAAAACTCAAATAAAAAGCAACGAGACATTCTTTATCATATATTTAGTCGCGCGCGTAGATTAAAAATCCCTTTGGTCTAACAATTAACATCAACTAAACAATAATCATCGAATCTTTTTCACAATAAATTAATGATAAATTTAAATCTCACTTACCAATCGTATTACTACTTGACATAGTTTTTGAATACAAACGAAATGATCCTACGTTGTCAGCTCGTTGACCTTTTCCCTATACTACTGAACATCGATTTGTTGAAACGTCTTTGAACTGTTTATTTTCGTTAATTTCTGTAACAAGATTTTTTTGTGTTTTTTAGTAATTCATTTAGTTTTTTATTAATTTATTCATTTATTTTTCTTAACAAAATTAATATTTAAAAAAGTAAAAATTAAGATTTCCTTTATAAAAGCAGTATAAAAAATAAGGGGCGCTACCGATATATCTTAATTATATCATTTATTTTGAAAACTTTGAACGCATTTCTTTTTCTCTCGCGCTTCGTACGTAGCAAAACACAAGCATCTTAAATCCCCTTCTTCTTACACTCACTTAAACGCAACTTATATCACCGGCTCGTGGTGGCCGTGTGGCGGTGCTTTATTTACGAGAGACATCAGGCCTCTCTCTTTCTCCCTCTATCTCTTTGTCTCTCTTTGTCTTTGTGTTCGTGAGCGAGTAAAAGAGAAAGAGAGAGAGAGAGAGAGAGAGAGAGAGTTAGCTGCAGCAAGAGGAAGCCAACGCGTTCGTGTTAATGGAAAGGGGTTAGCCGGCGAAATGTAGGGAAAGAAAGATAGGATAGCATAGAAGAGAGAGTGAGAAAGAGAGAGAGAGAGAGAGAGAGAGAGAAAGATGAAACGAGTAGAGCGCGAAAATCCCCGTCACTACCGCGTGAATGATCTGCTGGGTTTCGGGACGGTAGAAGCCTCATTTTTCACCGGTTCGCTCAGGTATAACCACTCCCTTAGTCCTCTCTTGCTTCTTCTTCCTTTCCTTGCTCCCTCTCTTTCTCTCTTGCTTGCTTTCTTCGGGGCTTCGACCTTCAACCTACATAAGCACGTACTTTGCCGGCACTGGAGCCCGATATCCGTCATCGGAACGGCGCGGTAGTGGCGCCTTTCCCTCTCTCGCCCCCTTCTCTCTCTTTCTCTCTCTCTCTCTCTTTCTCGGTAAGGTTAAGATGAAAAGTTGAAGCGCAACTGGAGAGAGAAAGAGAGAGAGAGCAAGAGCAAGGAAGAGAGAGAGAAAGTGAGGGAGGGGATGAGAGAAGTTGGCGAGTAAGCGAGCACGAGAGACAAATTTGATTTTGGAGAGACGCGCGCTTGCTCGCGAGATTAAATTCGGATCGATGATGGAGGTTGAAAGAGAGAGAGAGAGAGAGAGAGAGAGCGAGAGAGAGGGTTGGAGGATACGGAGTTAGTACCTCTCTCTCCTTTCGTGGCCTATATATAACTTCTTCTTCGAGACGGTCATTTTTTTTCTTTCGCTCCTCGCTTTCTTTGCGCGTTTCGCTCCTCTTTGGTTTCTCGTTATTCCCCATGAGCTCGAGCCTCGAGATTTTTGTGATTTTCAAAACGTCGCAAGAACATTCTTTCCGATTCGATCTTTTTTTCGACCGTTCGTTCGCTTTATTTTGGCAGGTGTTACGATTTCTGCAATTACTATGATAACTTTAGGATAAATATACTTTACATTGGCAAAATTTTTTTAAATTCAAAAGTAGAGAACTATACGTTTGATTTTTTTAATAATTTTTATGAAAATTTTATATAAATAGAACGCTGTTTAATTTTTAACTATTTTACTTCAGTATAATTAACTTTAACAAAGATAAGGATGTAGATTTTTTATTCTTTTTCTTAATTATTGTATTTCTTAAGTACTAAAAAAATTTTTTTTAAGTATACCTTGATAATTATGCATTAAGTGCATATTTAATTCACGCATCTTCTCTAACATAATTTTCAGGTACTTCGAGCAAGCAAGAAAGTTTCATTTTTCTAAAAAAATAAAATTAGCATCACCGTTATCGTGCATCTAAAAATAATCGTCTAAACAAACTTTAAAAATTTTAAATCAATTTAATCTATAATATACACATAGCTTACATAAATACCTATTTGCGTTAATATTACCTATTTACAATATATATATATATATATATATATATATATATATATATATATATATATATATATATATATATATATATTTGCTCAGACCTTGCGTGAATTGCGATGAAGGCCAAAAAAAAAAAAAAAAAAATGCGGTGAACATAAAAAGGGGAATGAAAAAGAAAGGATGCGAGAAGACCAGCGGCCGACGTATAGGCGCATAGGTGCGACGATGTACACATTTACATGGATACACAAAAGCCTCATAAGTAACACGCGCTAATACATGCATAATGAAAGTACGCATACATTCATAATTACCGGTACGTGCGATGCATATTCATATATGAAGGGTAAGAGGATGAAAGCCGAGAGAGAAAGAAAGGGTGAGGGAGAGGTAACAGGACTTTAGCTGGAGGCGCCAAGTCGCGAGAAAAGGGTAGATAGAGGAAAGGGCAGACTGAAAAAGTAAACAGCGTTTACGTTCACTCCCACTCGCTCTTCTCTCTCTTTCTCTCTTTCTCTCTCTTTTCCGGCGGGCTATATACACAGGCGCGAGCGCGAACACGAGAATGTCCATATAACTAAAGGTTACTTTGAACGGATGGAAGAGAAAGAGCGTACGCGCGTGAGAGAGAGAGAGAGAGAGAGAAGGACCGTCAAATTGATAGCACGTCCTCACGGACAAAGTAAATTGACCAAGGAAGCACGGAATCTCACAGGGTTTTACGCGAGAGTTTATATACGAACGTTATGTGAGTGACGTGACGCTTCTTCTATATATATATATATATATATATATATATATAAACCTCTCTTTAACGATGTGACTATGTGTGTTACAGCAATTCCCATTCAGCGTTGACTTTTTCACGCTTTATCTTTTGAGCTTTTATTTTTTATGCATGTATATGCGTGCGTGCGCGCGAGAGAGAGAGAGAGAGAATATGATGCGACAACTGCCACACATAACGTTTATATAAACTGCAATTTTTCGACGTCAAAGCGAAGAGAAAAGAAAGAGTAACAACGGAGTTATGTGTTAAATAAAAAATTAATGTTGAAACTGCGACAGATTGATAAGCTATTTTTTCAAAATCTTTGTTATTTTAGATTTGTTTGTATACTTTTAATACGATTGATTTTAATGATACGTTTGTCTCGTATTTCAAATATTTAATTCCATCTTTATTACATTGAATTAAACATTGAGCTTTATGTGTTACAAAACATAAAAATCCTCATTGGCTTAAGAAAAAAGCATTAGCGAACACGGCGCAATTATCTACATACGTATAATATAAATCAGTAAGATTATGAATGTTTTATTACACTCGAACTCCGGTATTATTCATTTGGGTGTAATTCAGCCTCGGGAATTGCTCATAGCTGCAACACGTGCATTAATTATGAATTCATGGGACTCATATTCGCTAGAACGATCAAATATATCTAAATACGTGGAATTGCTAGTATTATTCGCTTAATGAAATTTTAATCAACTGTGAAAAATCCTTTGAATCAAATATGTGTCCAAATAATCTTTCAATTCGTCGATATATTAAAAAAAAACATTTGCAATTAAGGTTTTGTTCAATTAAAATAAATCGGATCAAACATATACCCATATATTTTCAACGTTTTATTTAATTATTATTATTATTAATAATACTGTAGCATCTTTAATAGACCTTGCACTATTATATTCAACCGTACTTAAAACTTTAAAAATGAAAAAGAAGCTACGATCACTACTTTAATAGCATTGCTTACGTAAAATAGTTTGCAATTTGTAAAACACCATCGCAGTTGTAGAAAAAAAAAAGAATTTTTCGATACTAGAAGTATTTTTTACCACGTATATACATTTACCCGTTTGAATATTTATCTTAATTGAGATTTAAAACTTATACAATAATTACGAATGATTTTCCACAATGATAATAGTTTTATTAAAAGTTTCGGGTAGAATATAAATCTCTCTATTAGTTGAAGAAATATTAGCTGTAATAATAGACAAGAACAAACCAAATTCAAGAGTTATCGTTTTACAAGACATAAATGGACGTTTATAACACGCTATTGAATTTTATAGAGTTTATAATTCTCTGCAATAACCTATGGCGTTATTATGTTATATTATATTATATTATTATTATTGTTCGTATCATCCGAAAAATTGTGATTATATTAATAGTAAATATACATTTATATATGTATATGAAATGAGTGAAATGAAGCGATATCGCGATGTCAATATTAATACTTTCAATATCGATCGATTTACTATTTAGCCATCAATTTTTTCTAGGTCATTCAATTGCGTGTACGAAAAAAAAAAACGATTGAGACGTTACGATTGGTTACATGAAAAAAAAAAAAAAAAAAAAAAAAAACTAATAAACTGATTTCTTCGTCATACTTCCGCGTTATTTTGAAAGGTCGAAAATTATTTTACCGAAGAAAATATTCAAAGTCATCGACACTCTATGTAATACAATTAACGTTGCTTTTAAAAATTGACATTTTAATCATCAACGAGAAATCTGAAATTCAAAGATTAGATGATTTAAAATTTTATAAATAAATTAGTTATAATTAGTTAATATCATCCTGCACTTATTCGATTTAAACACAGATCGTGGAAACAAGGAAAACGCAATTCACATACACCGTATTGTAGACAATAGAATTAAAGAAAAATCCATAAATAAGAATTTTACTTTAATCTAGCTACGAAATTTTTTTAATAACAAAAAAAAAAAAGTAATCGCGATAAAGCGTAATTTTTACGTGCCCAAATGTTGCCTCATTTATAAATTTAGAAGGTAGGAAAAACAAAAACAAATGTGTACGATTGTACAAATACACGTAAGCGCATGTGTATATTATACGCGGCTTGCACGAAAATTTTTTCAAGACAAATGTTTTCAACGAAGAAGAGAGAGACAGAGTGAGAGAGAGATAGAGAAAGAAAGATGGAGATATTCTCAGAGGCAAATTTTTAGTTTGCAAGTGCGTACAGATGCGCGCTCGTACAAAGAACGTATTTATGAAAACTTCAAAGTACAGTTAATGTTTTTTTACTTCCTCCTTTTCTTTGTACCCCTCGTCCATTGCAAGCGTTGCGCGAGGTGAGCAAAAAATTTAATTGCTCGAACTGCACTCGCAGTACACATTAAGTAAAAATGATGACGCTATACCGACCGTCCAGTTTCTTCGCTGTTATAAATACGAGCTCAACGTTTTACGAATGAAGAAGTATGTAATTTTATTTTCTCTCTCTCTCTCTCTCTCTCTCTTCTCATGCTCGTTTTCACTCTTTTTTTAAACTTCACACTTTCGTAATAAATAAAAAAGGCGGCGAAATTAATGCCTCGCTGAGAATAAAATAAATCTTTTTAGCGCTGTAACCTATGTACTTTTAAAGAAATATTTTGAATCTTTTGATTAAAATTAAATCAAAAAAATTTGATTTTATTTTATTTCACAAAAATTCGTATATACAAATATTGAATTTTTTCAACACTCAAATCAAAACCAAATTACAATTGTAATTGGTTAAATTTTAACAATTTATAAGAAACCATTCATCTATAAACAAATCACAATCGTATAAATATAGAAGTTTGCAACGTTACAATAAAAATCCGTTTGGATTGCATTTCTCCGTGAATTACCTTATACATGATCCACAGAGCGAAAGCTCTATTCACTTTCCAAATTGAAAGGATCAATATATAAATATGTAATATGGCTTTCTATCTCCTTCCCATGTGCACTCACGAACACACACATGGAGCATAATTCTGACAGTCACGCATGGATTGAAATCCCGAGGATGAAGATGACGCAAATAAGCTCTAATACTTTAACGCGAAAAGCACCCAAAATATATATATATATATATATATATATATATATATATATATATATATATATATATATATATATATATATATATATATATATATATATATATATACATATACGAGTATATACAGATTGAGTATCGGCATAGATAATAGTGCCCGAGACTTTAATCTGTGGAAATTTTCAAATCAAAATATCTTTTTTCTTTTCTTTTGGAGATGAACGAATTACAGTACACGATTCTACCTTTAATCGAAATGACGACGGGGCATCGAATGATTTAACATTATTTTTATTCGACGTTAATTTAATTTTTACAAATTAAAATTGAACGACGACGCGCGGTTTACGCCATTGACCAAAACCGACAAAAATGTTTTTTATCGATTCTGGAAAAGGCGACTATACGATATTGACATATGGAATATCCCCAAACGAGGACATCTGAAAAGGATGGATAAGCACGAGGTAGAAGAGAGATGGATAGAAAATAGAATATAGATATAAGAGAAAAGCCATGGCATTAGTGCCCGCGCGTAGGAGGAAGTAGAACTCTCGCTACGTATAAGCGCGTATACCGTATAGGGTACATAGCTTTAGAGCTCCGCTCGTTGTTTACCCTTTATTTATGACGAAAGTTTGCGCGAGATTTCCGCGTGCGCGAGTCTGCCAGCCGGCAAGTGGCAAGTCTTGAGGTATGCCAGCCTGTCCTACCAACCTCCCGAGATTTCCTTGAGCTACTTTATACATATATATATATATACATGTATATGCATCGCTGTGTTTATGTATACATGTTTGTGAACGCGGTATATATTGGACGTTCCGGATACGTCAAATCGCAAACATACGCGGCTTTACTTCTTACTTTTTCAGCTACCCTTTTTTTTTTTATGATTTTCCTCGTGAAACTATAAATCTTCTTGTGTTATCAATCGTTTAAATATCCGACTGGATGTTTAGAAAATTAATTAACGTGGCTCGAGCGAATTTTATAAAAAAAGCAGATTTAGCTTAAATTGAAATATAATATATTAAGCTTATTAAACTTTCAATTTCCATCAATATATATCAAGGTTATCGATAAAATTATTGAGAATAATTTATTTAAATTTATTTAAAGTCATGTTATTTAACATTGGTCTATATAGGGCTTAAGAGCTAATGGTTGGTACAATAACTACGATATAAAAAGGCAAATCTTGATAAAAACTGGGAGGGTATTATTTTTTCAACGGAGATTATGTTAGTTTGAAAAAAAAAGTATAGATAGATGGATTAATTAAAGAGAAAATAGAAAATTGCTTGTGAATAAGGCGTCTATTGCGCATGCCTCTCTACCGTAAAGCAAAAAAAAAAAAAAAAAAAAAACAATTCTTTATCTTTTATAAATATATAGAGCTTTAAAACATGACTTTATACCGAGGTTTAATTTATTTCGTAATATCTTTTAAACAATAAGACTTGCCAAATGTCCCGTGTAAACAAACAAAAACAAAGGATTCTTGCGTGCTTAGACTCCTTGCACCATCGCATAGAAACTCAGCTCTCTTAGTCGTTTGTTAACGTCACTCCAAAAGCTCTCGCTCTCCCTCTCTCTCTCTCTCTCTCTCTTTCTCTCTTTCTCTTTTCCCTTACCGCGATATATAAACACACACAGGAGAGCCAACTGCAGGGTGCGAGGTCCGGAGTAGCCGAATTCGTCTAATGCAGTATATGTGTACGCGGAAGACGCGATTAGCGCAAGAGCGAGGGAGAGAGAAAGACAGAGAAACAGCGTCAGCTTCGTTCTTATCAGTGGCTTAAGCAGTTGGTTCTCTCTCCGCCCGTCTGTTTCTCTCTCTCTCTCTCTCTCTCTCACTATTGCAAGCTCTGATGCCCGACTTTGAGCTAACCGACGTCTAAGCCGTCCTTGACTCTCTAGTCGGTAAATGCTTGCTTTTGGGGAACGATTAAAGGCTAAACTTACGTCGATATTTTTTAGAGCCAGTGTCGATCCCGAAAACTTTAATCTTTTTCCTCTGGAGTCCACCTTATCCTCTGTCATGTTCGTGTACGGGTGAAATTTTCAAAGATGAAAAAACGATACACCGATAAAAGAATTAGTTATTGATTCAAGAAAAAAAAAAGTTGATCATTTTAGAGAAAAATATTTTCTTAGTTTAAGAATTTCTACTCTTGGTTTTTAATATTTATAAATATACATTAACATATTGAAAATTAAGAGCAGAAATTTTCAATATAAGAAAATGTATATATATATTTTTTCAAATAATTTTAACATTATATTTTCTTGAATCGAGGTAATTCTTCTGTCGGTGTATGCATACACAGGTATAAATACATATATCCGTGCACAAACACACGCATGAATGTATTAAATATACAGGTAGGCAAAGGAGGACAGAGGATGAGGTGGAAACGGAACCCATTTTCCGACGCGAAACTGTAACACGTGTATATTGCACGTCACGCGAAGCGCTAAAGTTTTGATTACAATTAGCGACATGACTACGGCTAGGTTGACACATGCTTTATTCGTGGTGCAATTTACATAATAAAACTATTTTCAGATATCTAATAGGTTTTTATTTCGATAGTTTTCCTTACATTTTCTTCTTGTTTTTTTTTTTTTTTTTTTTTTTTTCTGCCAAGTAAAATATATCATTTTTATTAATAACGATTTACGGTAATTTATATTTTCTCTTTTATTTTTTAAAATTCAATTAAATAAAGTAAATTAATCCCGTTATATCATTGGTTTAAACAAATAATTAATCATTTTATTCGCGCGATAAAAAAAAAGTCGATTATTATCTACGGATATAATTGATTGAGAAGTTTACCGAGCTATTTGTTTTAAACTGATAGACTTAAAGGTATTATAAAATAAATAAATAAATAAATAAATAATATTTTCTTATTATTAATCGAATTACTGTCGAATAACTTTAGAATAAATCAATATTTTCTTCTGTAGTATTTTTGAATATACGTTAAACTTTTAATTCTTTATATTGAATTTTCAACGTAAACAAAAAATAAAAAATCGCACATCTATAATCACGCATACACACACACACACACATATGTAAATATCTTAATTAAATGTAATTAACATCCTAATTAAATCGTAATGATGTTATTGTTAAGCTAATGAAAATCGTGTCGTATCGGTCAAACAAATGAAAATTAAAATTTTGCGAAGGGAAACCTTAAACAGCTTCGCGTTCGCATTAACGAAACAGGGCTCAATTACGACGCCCGTACGAGGTAAAGTGAGTTATAAATCTCGGGGAAACTCACGTCTTTGCTATTTTGAAAGGAAACAAATTGTATTAGATGATAAATTGTCAAACGGGTAAGTTGTAATTAATTATTTGGAAACGAAAATAACGAAAATTAAATTATGGTGTACGCGCTGATAAATTTTTCAAAAATTCGAGTAAATTCGACGATTGATAAAACTAAAACGCTAAAATTAAATGCTATTTATCAAACAAGTTTTCTTTTTTTTTTTTTTTATCATTCATCGTCCAACTTATTCTTTGAATCATAGATCATATCTTTCCTTCAAATATAAAACTTATTTTATTGAATAATAAGATAATAATATATCTTTAAGAAATAAGAGCATGTTTGACATATTAATGTAAGATTATAAAAAAAAAGATAAAAATAAACATTTAATCGTGTTGCACAATTTTTCTTCTAAATTTTTCCTCAAGGCTTCTAAAAGGTCTTAAAATGATGCGTCCCATAAACTCTGATGCTAGTAAACGTTTAAGCAGAAACTTTAGTGCGTTCTACTTCAATTTACTCACTAAATTATAACTTTTAACTATAATTCAATATTAAGCGTCTACGCTTTATTCGTTATTGCATAAGAAATGTTTTATTAATTATTAATGAATAAAAATTATATGTCAACTAATACGTAACTTAAATAAATAAAACGCATTAGATTAAAAAAATTATATCTCGATGAATAAAATAACACGTAATTCGCGAACGTATTTTTGATGTTACTAAAATTCTTTTCAATTTTTTAATAACTTTATGCGTATAAACATCATACAGATTTAACGCGGTTAAAACAACCAGTTTTTCATCGGCAAAATCAATGCAAACAATCTTTGTCCTACTCGATTTCAAAATTTCCTTCCCTTTTGCTCGTTTCTTTCTTGGTGAATAATAATATAATAAGCGTGAAGTAAAAATTAAAAAAAAAAAAAAAAAAAAATGGAATAAGACATAAAAAAAAATAAATAAACACAGTGATAGCTACACGCGCGTGACACACCCCAATTCAAGTTATCAGTGACTCATCGAAATCGCGCACATATATATGTATATGTACGCGGCGGTTGGTGTAAATTGATGTGGCCGAGGTTCTTGCGCGCACGAACGCACACGTGTAACATATTTCGTGCGTATAATTTCTGCGTGATTCAGATACACATTTATATACATGTACACACACGTGCATACGCGCAAACGTCGAGCAACGAGCGATGAGGATACAGTCATCGCGACAATTGTCCTCTCGCCCTTTCCTCTCTCTTTCTCTCTCCCTCTTCCTTTTGGAGGCCAAGAATCAAGCATCTCGTCGTATATGGCACGTACACGCATGCACAAATTGACGCACGCGAGCTTACTCGCACGTACGCGCACGCGTGTGTCAACTTACGTATTCGAGCGAACGTTGCGCACGCACGTCGATGCATTATGGGATACCCAAATGCGTAAGCCAAAGATGGTAGGAGAGAAGAACAGAGAGAGAGAGAGAGAGCAAGGGAGCGCGAATGAATTGATAATTGGACACGTGTTTCGCTCCTTCTACCCATTGTGCTGCCCAGTTTCGCCATCCATCCTCGTTTGCTCTCGCTCGCTCGGATTGTCGAAGCCACGACCACAGCCCTCGAGTGTGCTCGATAGGGCGCGTGTCTACTAATTGGTGTCGCAATTAAAACAGCCACCGTATTCCAAAGCTCCGGGGCTCTGTAAGACTATATCATCGCCGTTGTCGTAGTCGTCAACTATACCGTTTTTACGTATGCACATCATATCCATATGCATACCCGCAATATCTACATGTATACGTATACATCCACGTAGGTTATGTATAGACACGTGTTCGGTATGACAAAATCAAAACAAGTCTTCTTACGATACCCTCTCTTCTCAATCAAATCTCCCGTAGCGAGAGAGAGAGAGAGAGAGAGAGAGAGAGATAGAGAATAAAAGAGCGAGAGAAATAATAACATACAAAATAGAGGGGAAAAAACAAATATTATCGCGTGTAAAGTCGCACTATGCTTCGAGTTATAAGCAACGACTGCTACTAGAGAGAGAAGATTCAATAGACTTTTAATAAGTGCTCGACGATAGAAGCGACGATGTTGACGAAATAATAACAATAAAAATAAAGATGAAAACAAACGTTAAAAATAATGAAAACAAAGCGCGCGTGCACGACATATTTTTTTATTCTTTGAGAACGTACGTGATTTCGTTTGAAGATCAGCAGGCAGCTTACCGCGAGCGTTTTTTTTCTTCTCTCTTTTATTTATTTATTTTTTTTTTTTTTTTTTTAAGATTTACGTGCTGCGCACACACGATTCCAATTATCGACGTTGTTACCGCTGTTGGGGGGAGAGAAGTTAAATCGCGTTTTTTATAAGACGTTGACAATCGATTGCCGACGAAGGAATAACATAAACGAATGACGGGTAAACGAGCATATTGGTGACTTAATGTATATGAGTTTTCTGCAATTTATATAGGTAAAAAATTGTGGGTATTCATAGAAATGAATAAATAATTGTAAACAATATTTATAAACGTAACTTTCAACGAAAAAATGATATTAAAAATATTTAAAACTATGTTAAAAATGTTAAATTTTAAGTTATCATAAAATTGACGAAAAATAAACAACAAAAAGTTTATGGAGGCAGCACTCACAAACTTTAGAGTTTATCATTGAAAGTTATGAGTATGTTTACCGTTAACTATAAGACGATAAAATGCAGTAAATAGCTCCAGTCAAATATTCGTTTCAGTAATTACGAATATTCAAAACTTTCTAGTCAACAACTGCGTAAAAATATCTTAATTACTCGCTGATGGAAACAGCACCCGATATTTATGTAAAAATATAACCTACGTTATAATTAATGTGATGTGCGATATAGTTGTACCTTTTTTTTTCACTTTTTTTTTTTTTCGTTAAAATACAAGCTTATGTTTGGCATGAAAATTTCAACCGCGAGTCCGCTATTGAAATTTTAATCAAACTATTTATCCACGCATACCTACATTTCTTTCAATTTTATATTTAATTTTATATATGAATATATATATATATATATATATATATATAGATAAAGAAAAAAACGAAAATTTCTTTATTTCTTTTGTACGATTGTTATTTCTTATTTTGCGCTGTTTGTTATGTGCACTTGTCACATCAAATAAAAGTAAAATGAATTTTTCAATTTCCATAAACCCATATTTGTCCGTTTGTATATAAAGCGAAAGTATTTTTCAAAAATTGACTTGCTCCAGCAAGAATATTCAACTCTACATATAAAAATATAATTTACTGACATTTTTTCGATTTTCATTGTGAAATACGTGGACGGCTAAGTTTTCATATTAGATTTACAAAATCTATCAAATTAAAAGGTATACAGTAAGTTGGGGAGAAGTCACCATACCTAATGAAAAAGTTTAAAAAAATAAATACACTCATGTGTGAAATTAAATTTATGCCATTTGATCGTGAGTAGTTTACAAAAATCTATAAAATATGTAACAAAAATATACTTAAAATTTATTTATTTAAAATATTATAACAATTAAACAAAGTAACGCAAACCCACACGTGTGGGCAAGATAACACATCAATGAAACTTTAACAAAATATGAAAAATAATCTACAATTTCATATTATTTTAAATAAAAATAAATATTAAATATTTATACAATATTTTTGGACAAAAAAATAATTGTTAACGCTTGCATAAGGGACAGATTCCATTTTTTCAAAATCTACTTTTTATACTGTCCACGTTGAACCCAATTAAATTGTAACCCCATTTTTATTGTAATATCTTAATTTTAGGACAAATGTCTTAAAAATTATATTCTTTAGCCAAAAAATATTTTAATTTATCGTGTTACACTTATTTTTGAATTGTATTACAGTTTTAATAGTAAAATGTCACTGGCAATTACCTCAGTGTTTTTACTGGCATCTTACCCGGGTTAGGCAGGTTCGAAAACTAAGAAAAAAGATATAACTAAAAAAATCGAACTTCTTTTTTTTTTTAAATTATTCGAATAAATGATAACTCGAAGTATTAAAATTAAAGGTTAAAATTTCAACGCGCCATTCTTTACTCTTTGATAATTTATCAGAGCACCGTTAACGGATGCCACCGAAATAAATTTTAAGCCTCAACTTTATTACAACGAAGAGAGAGAGAGAGAGAGCTTTCTTACGCGATAACGCGTTCATTCTTCTTCGTTCTCTTTATAAACATGCTCACACGAGGAATTTCTGAGCATACGGGAGTACTTGATCGCATTCAACGCGGAATTATAATCTTCTTAAAGCGTCGCTAATGAAAAAATCTCGAGGACGCCTAATCGTTGGTTATATGTATGTATATATACATATATACATACATACACACAGCTTTCTCTCAACACACGAGTATAAAATGCACCAAGTGCACGATGTAGCCATTCTCTCTCACTCTCTCTCTCTCTCTCTCCCTCTCGCTGTCTACTTTCATTCATTTAAGCATCGTTGCAAAGATAGAGACGCAGAGAAAACAAGAAGCGACAGAATCGAGGGCGCGAGCGCGCATCCGCTCAGCTTTATACGATAATGTCTTTATAAACGAAAGGAAGAACGAAGGGTGGGAGATATCGGAAACTATGTGTATATACATGTATATCAGTGAGTGTGTATGTATATCTTTCTCAGCGTCGTGTTTTATCGGCGAAATGGATCGGCGCGCGAGCGAGCGAAGAGTAACTCCTCTCATGTGTCGCGGCTCCCTCGCGTGCGTAAAGTTTTCAGCGAGGAAAATGGAGAAGGAGAGAAAGCGAGAAAGGAAAGGGAACGAGAAAGAGCAAGATCCCTTTTCGTTGGGTCTTCCCTCGCTCGA